>NQII01009147.1:13784-52904 GCA_002778355.1 Clitarchus hookeri
ACTTCGAGCTGTCTGGAAATCTCGTGACCATTGGCTTTGTGAGAGTTTCTCAGCCAAGCGAGTTGAAGGTAGGGCTTAAAAAATCGTTATATAAAGAACTCATATCTGAGACTTAAGACCACACATAAACTCATAGAGCGTGACCAAAGATACATATTTTTGTTTTAGCACGCTTCTGGCAACATTAAAAACACTTTTTTCTAACGGATTTATACATCGTGTAGACAGGTTGAAGTGAAAATTATTTACAGTGGAGGGTTACACAAAATTGTCAATTGGGTGCTAACTTACAGGGGTTTTTTGAAGCAGTAATCCGAATTAGAATAAGAAGGCCTTACTTAATGATACGGAAAACTGAGATAGACGGGGAGGATTAAAAACGTATTTGTGTGTTGACAAACATTGCTGGTTTACGCAGTAGAACCCAGAGGGCTCATCGTGAGTGGTCTTAAAAAATCCTCATGGAAATGCGTTTTAATCCGAGAATCTCCGTGACTCAACAACGCAAAGTATTTGCCCTGGCGGTTTTCTACTGCTTCCTTACACAAGATCAGAACGCGGGCTGGCATTATGGAAGGGGAGGGGGGAGGAGGGGCTAGCTTGCAAAACTTTAAAAAAAAAGTTTGTCTCGTTGACATTATTTTCGGAACGTTGTGTGGTATTTTTATTGGATAATATCCACTGTCACTAAACCGTGTGCACTCTTGGGAGATGTTTCAATCTTTATTTACGTTTGCAATCCAGAGCGCACGGCGTGAATGTTACTCGAGTCGAGGACCAGTTGCTCAAACAAACTGGTTTTGAAGCACCCGTTACGAGTTTAACATTCCGAACTGTAAGCACTCCCACAGCTCTTACACCGCTGTAAATGTCGCCCACTTCATGACCTAGTTGAAACTTTCCCTGGAACAACTCCTTTCATTCCTCCGCGCTTTTCCGGTTACAACTCTTTCGGAATGTGGATATGTTGCTTCCGGTTTGTCAGAAGTTTTACACTGTTATTAGAGGGACTGGTGCAGCGCCATGCTCTGGTGGTTCGGCATGACTTGCAATGCTATTGGTTGTTCAGCTCTGAAGACGTGACGATTGGCGTGAAGGCTGACGGAGCTTACATTATTTGTTCTCTGTTTCCCATCTGATAACTACACAATATGAAATACTGGTGAACTGTCACAAGTTCACTTTCAATTGAACACCATCACTTCCGAAAGCCGCTATTCAAACTCATTGCTATCGAAACAACATAATCATTTAACATTAAAAAGCAATTGAGTATTGATAATAATTTTGACGTGGAAGAAGTGAAAATTAATCTTTACTTCTTATTAAAATGTTTCATGGTGAGATTGTTGGTCACAAAATCCTAAAACTGTTTTCTTTTTCAAAAGAGGAATACAAATCACACACGCTTTTTTGTGTGTGTGTGTGTGTGTGTGTATATATATATATATATATATATATATNAAAGTATGTATACCGGTTTAATGCATGTCCCTCGATTACTTCCGTGCGTATACAATGCGTATATTATGAGATACGACGCTTTTGAAAAGCGGGTTTCAGCTATGTTGGAGTGCTCTGGAATGGCGTTTCTAACGTGCGTGACGTTTTTAAAGTAACCGACAGGCAGAGTGTGAAGTGTGTGTTCTTTTCGTACAGCAGCACACTGGACGCCCGTTTTATATTTTCGTATGAACAAAAATCCTGGGCTTCAAACGTACTGCAACGACGGAGTTCGAGCGTAAGGCAGGCGGGTCCCTCGACTATCGATGGCTCCCCGCCAGCCAACTTTGGGTCCAGGGTGTATCGTAGTTGGAAATCCCGGTTTGACGCCGCCAAAGCTGTGCAAGGTAAGGTCGTGCGCGACACGCAGCAAGTTGAGACACAGCAATGTTGCCACATGTTTAATTCATAAACTAGATAAAGCCATTCGAAAGGTCTCCTGAAGTCAACTTCAACTCTCACGTTCCCTTTCGGCGTTTTGGGTCCTGCTGTTTGTTTGTCACAAGACATTTTTTTCTATTCTTTCATAGAATTCAATAAATCGGCAATCGAGTTATATCAATCATTGCATTATTTATTACGTAAAGTGGAAAGTCTTGGGACTCCAGCTGTGACTTTATTCCGTTGAAATTATTTTGGTTTCATAATCAGGAAATCCGTTAGAGGAACACGGAACAAACGTCCACGGGAAATCAACCAATCACGACATAGGATTCGTTCCAAGTCTAGTTGACGTCACAAAAGATCAATGCGGAGGTCTACCGTCTCATTTATCATTTATCATCCCACATATCTCAGTCAAGGGTGCTTTGTTAATAATAAAATTTAATCAATACTACTAGTCGTGATAATATTCTTAATTGTTTATCGCGGTCACAAATTTGAGTGATTTTTGCTGTAACAACTTTCGTTCAGAAACAGTACTATCGCGATTGAACTTTCTTTGTGAGTCTCGTAAAATACTCGAACTATAACACTACTCTAAAATGTATGCGTCGTAAAATACGCTATAGTTGCTTCTCAGACATATGTGCTTGTTATTATATTATAGTACATTCATAAACAAAAAGAGAAACGTTTTTGAGGTACATTGACAGACGCTGCGGTAACATTCCAACAATGGCTTATTATTTGAACATAAATAGTGTCACTGAGACTGCTTAGAAGATCGGTAGTATGCCCTGCTTCGGGAAGGTTAACGATCACTGGCTTAATCTTGGCCAACTGCACTGGGATTGATGTTCCCTCCTCTTAATTTACATCTCTATCTCAAGAATATAACGAGGTAGTTATTTGGTGTTCATTCTCTTTCCATTTTCCGCTTCTCCACCCGTCACATCAACCTGTTCACTAGCGAAATCAATCGCGAGCTCAAGTGTTGCAGTTGTTTAATGTTTTGGTGTCCACTGTACTTGCATCAACAGCGCATTCTGCAACCTGTATGTTAGCAATGTACTGTGTGATCGTTGATGCCAGTACAAACCATTCCCAAATGACAGGTGCAGAATCTTCAACAAATCTGATTTCTCACAAACACAAAACACCGGCCACCGATTGCTTCTTGTGTACAGCACCAGCCATAAATACCCGTCAAGTGCAACTCTATCGTGGACACCCGGACTGAACGGTTTCAGCTTCTTATTGGCCGCACTGTGACTTACAGGATAGAAATTTGCTGTTAAGTTGAATGACGGGGTTTCCACGTACAGAGTGAGAATTCACACTGCATTAAAATAACGACCTAGACCTTTCAATGAATATCGACTACGTTCCATAAAGTGGTTGCCCGCCTTGAGCCTTAATTGCATTACAGCGTGTTTGATAAGAGAGTTTTTTTTTAAAGAAACCATTAAACGCGAACCCGGCATGTTTAACTACTGAAAGAAAACATTCCCCAGATTATTATTTTGGAGACTTCCAACATCGTTAAAAACTGCTTTTCCAGACTACTGTATCTCAAAATTTGATATCCAGACATGAACAAAATTACAATAGGAGCCTGAATTGAACATTGCTATACACTTTCCACCAATGAAATAGCAGGGTTGCCGTTGAAAATCCTTTAGGTACACACAGCACGACGAAAACACTGCACGCCAGTTCAGAGCCCTGCGCGTAGCGGCGATGGCGCACTTGATGTGCGTGCCAATGTAACCCTTACAGCTCCCGCGCTTCTGGGAACCAACTGCGACAACAGCTACTGGGAGGTGACCACCTTAAAAGCGCCGTTTGGATGGAGGTATATTGCGTGTTCGAGGCCTAGAATCATGGGAGCGGTAAGGGCGACTTAGGAGGGCGTATCGAATGTCTGATCAGCCTAACACGCTAAGTACTGGACTTAAGTGCGGTCTTTTCCACGTTGACTTGCTTCTGTAAGACTTTCATTGGTGGCCNATATATATATATACTACTGTCGTTACTTGCACGTTATCTAAGAATTGGTATGGTCCATAACCATCATGTGTATGGCCCAGTTATTATTTATACATGCCGAAAGCATATATAAGTCTCAGATTAAAGGAACTGCCATTTCAGACTTCCAGAGCTGAAAACATACTACGTAATTGGGTAAGTGCGACTTTGTGATAGACGACGACGTTGAACTTTGCCACAGACTTTCTACCCATGAAATATCAAGGTAANGGGTAAGTGCGACTTTGTGATAGACGACGACGTTGAACTTTGCCACAGACTTTCTACCCATGAAATATCAAGGTAGTTTTATGAAGTCACGCAGTTGCGCGGTGCAAGGAGGAACAACTGCACGAAAGCGCATTGCTCTAGGCGAACAAGGACGACGTCGTCCCAAGTGTTCCTCTTAGTCTGTGCTTCAGTCACCCGAGAAAACCTTCAGGTAGGTGAGGGAATTCCTGAGGTGTACAGGATATGTTGTGTCAGTGAATTGGCGACGCAGTTTGTCAGTCACGCTGTGAACAGGCCCCTCCTTATGATGAAGTCACAGAGTCCTGACAAACACAAAACGGCACGACGAGAAATTTTCAATGTCACAACTTGAATTTACAGCAGTACAGTTTACACGAGACACGGGATATTTTGGCACCTTACACGGCTGTTAAAGAATGAACTATTTTAAAATGCGGTGAGTGGACAGAAGGTAAGTTTGGAGCACATTGTGCTGATAAAGAGTGCAGATATTAAGTCAAATCATGACAAGCCATAAATATAAATTTTATTAGTATAATCCGAAATGGGGAAAATATTTTTCCCGTAATAAGATGTCACTGTAAGGAAAGTTAATGTAACTATTTCGTGTTACAAAGTTGTACACCATTCCATGTTGCACGACAGAATAAAAAAATAAGACAATATTTATAATGCAAAATTGCTGGTCATGTGACAGTTTTCGTCATTTTGACGTTAGAGGCGTCTTGTTTTTGATTGGTTGTTTGTTCCTAAATGCCGTGTCGCCAAGTGTCGTGTCGTACTTGTCAGAACTACGTGATTTCCGGCACTACGCAAGCCCGACACTTCTTAAGGGGCCCACCTGCCTGGAGCTTGTTTACGCCGAGAAACGCGGGAGTTATAAGGGCTACACTAGCACGCAGTACAAGCGTACCATCGCCGCTACGCGCAGGGCTCTGAACTGTCGTGTGGTGTTCTCGTCGTGCTGCGTGTACCTATGGGACTTTAAGCAGTGATCCTATAATTTTATTGGTGGAAAGTATGTATACCGGTTTAATGCATGTCCCTCGATTACTTCCGTGCGTATACAATGCGTATATTATGAGATACGGCGCTTTCGAAAAGCGGGTTTCAGCTATGTTGGAGTGCTCTGGAATGGCGTTTCTAACGTGCGTGACGTCTTTAAAGTAACCGACAGGCAGAGTGTGAAGTGTGTGTTCTTTTCGTACAGCAGCATACTGGACGCCCGTTTTATAGTTTCGTATGAAAAAAAATCCTGAACTTGAAACGTACTGCAACGACGGAGTTCGAGCGTAAGGCAGGCGGGTCCCTCGACTTTCGATGGAGTTCGAGCGTAAGGCAGGCGGGTCTCTCGACTATCGATGACTCCCCGCCAGTCAACTTTGGGACCAGGGTGTATCGTAGATGGAAATCCCCGTTCGACGCCGCCAAAGCTGTGCAAGGTAAGGTCGTGCGCGACACGCAGCAAGTTGAGACACAGCAATGTTGCCACATGTTTAATTCATAAACTAGATAAAGCCATTCGAAAGGTCTCCTGAAGTCCACTTCAACTCTCACGTTTCCTTTCGGCGTTTTGGGTCCTGCTGTTTGTTTGGCACAAGACATTTTTTCCTATTCTTTCATAGAATTCAATAAATCGGCACTCGAGTTATATCAATCATTGCATTATTTATGACGTAAGGTGGAAAGTCTCGGGACTCCAGCTGTGACTTTAATCCGTTGAAATTATTTTGGTTTCGTAATCAGGAAATCCGTTAGAAGAACACGGAACAAACGTCCACGGGAAATCAACCAATCACGACATAGGATTCGTTCCAGGTCTAGTTAACGTCACAAAAGATCAATGCGGAGGTCTACCGTCTCATTTATCATTTATCATCCCACATATCTCAGTCAAAGGTGCTTTGTTAATAATTAAATTTAATCAATACTACTAGTCGTGATAATATTCTTAATTGTTTATCGTGGTCACAAATTTGAGTGATTTTTGCTGTAACAACTTTCGTTCAGAAACAGTACTATCGCGATTGAACTTTCTTTGTGAGTCTCGTAAAATACTCGAATTATAACACTACTCTAAAATGAATGCGTCGTAAAATACGCTATAGTTGCTTCTCAGACATATGTGCTTATGTGCNATCAGCCTAACACGCTAAGTACTGGACTTAAGTGCGGTCTTTTCCACGTTGACTTGCTTCTGTAAGACTTTCATTGGTGGCCCTATTAATTTATGGTGTAATAGTAAAGACAAAGTTGTGCTTCGTGTCCCAATTATATGTTAACTAGCGTGGAGAGATTTGGGCGGCTCTTAACATTGAGGTCTTGAGATCCGATGGGTGAAGCGAGGTGAGTTTGAAGCAGCGCCGGAATGCAATGGAAGTGGAAACAGGAGTTACCCGAAAAAACCCGCCGACCAGTGGCATCGTCCGGCACGATTCCCACATCTGAAAATCCGGGAGTGACCCGGCCGGGAATCAAACCCGGTGCGTCTAGGTTGGAGGCGAGTAGTCTGACCACTACATCAACGCGGCCCCATGTCACTAGCCTGAATTGGAAATTTCGTGCCCAAATATGACGGTGGATCTCTTGCATTAATCATTTTACACTAATAAAAAGTACACATTAGAGATTAGAGACGGTAATAGAGAACGGTAACTATATTCGGACCTGAAAATAATTTCTTAAATACTTTCGTTAGCAGGTGCCTTTCAAAATAATTTATGTTTTCTAATGACAACTTTGCAACTGAACCTCCACGTTATGTTTGGGAGCCTCGGTGGATTGCAAAATTAAGGGCGTGGGTCATTAAAAATGCATTAAAACTGTCCAACTTGTAGACCTATCTTCTAAGCACTCTTACTTAGTATAAAAAAATTTAATTACACAATTGTTGTATTGTGGAATGTAAAAATTTCAATTTTAGTGTTTTTGGAATCTACAAATAAAATAAATTATGTTACTTGACATTTAACAAGGTTGACTCTCTTAATAAATTTTACGATATGCTTAGCAACATTTATTTTACAAAAAAAATGTCATTGACTGTTTTAAAACTCTAACCTTGAATCGCATAGGTCAGTTGGAACAATTAGAAATAAAAGAAAGAAAAATTTTAAGAAAGATCATAAGAACCAAATTTCAGGACAATAATATAGTATACGTCAAGAATGAAACGCTATACAAGACAATTGAAAAACTCTCAGATACTATGCGTAAAAGGAGACTAAAGTTTTACGGACATCTTCTCAGAATGAATTCTAATAGATTAACAAAACCAATTTTTGATTTCTTCCGTAACCGCAAAACGAAGCCTAATTGGTTCACAGAAATTGAAAAAGACCTAAGAGAATTAAAAATTACAGAAAAGTCATTACTTGATAGAACAGTACAGATAAAATTTAAAGACGAAGGGATAAGGTTCCAAGAAAAATCTAAAATAAGGTCGAAACCCATAATCTCAGATGAGGAGAGAAGAAGAAGATCTGAAAGAATGAAGAAGTACTGGGTGCAAAGGAAGGAGCAACACTCAAAGAAATGACTGTTTCATCGTACTCCAAAGAGGGTGAAACGAATATAATAAAAAAACAAATATACGGAAATACTTTCGCATTTTGTGCAATGTTTAAAAATAACGAAATCATTCTATACAGTAATTTTAAATATATCTCGATATAGTACATTATCTTAATTCAATGCGAATTATCTCATTTCGGTAAGCGAGACGGTTTTAATGATTTATGCATTACCAGAACAATACACTTGTGACCTCGACATACCATTATGCCAAAAGTATGCAATGTGAATTTTTTTTTGGGGCTCTTAAATAGCACCTGTTATGAATGCCTGCAAGTTGAACGATATTTCGTAGGAATATGAAATAACGAATTTATTTTTTGTGCCCAGTAATTTTTAGATTCCCCCGTCACCCACTATATCGGTTACTTAAATTTCCTCCTGATTTAAGTTTTTGGAAAGTCAAATTTAAAATTGTCATTATAAAATTGCTAGCCCTTCAATTGCCTTACTCCGCAGAACAGACAGGAAGCGGGAACTATTGACGCACGTTTTTACTACGAATAGTATAATATAAACTTTAAAACATCAGTACGTCTCTGTATCTTTCATGGCTACCACGAAGCACGTAAAATATTCGGCAGCTTGTTAAAATTTAGATTTTCTATGGTCGAAAATCTACGTAATTACTCTGAAAGTGAAATCACGTCCCGAAACTCAAGAACGAGACGTGAAGACGAGCCGCAAACGCCGACCGAACCTCTTGATCTCTCGACCTCTCGACCGAACGTCATAGCGATGATCGCGTCTCGAGTCCGGAACGAACTGCCGTGTTGGACGCGCGCAGTCTCCCGCTAACCTGCACGAGATCTCCACGTAGCGGTCGGCCGGCCACAACGCGCCGTGGTTCGCGTAAAGATGCACGGGCTGCTTCCCTCCGCTTGGTCCAGCACGCCTCGTGTCGCAAGGCCGTTTTCTCCGGCCTGGTTTCAGCGCACTCGCGCCAGCTCGCGACTCACTAGCGAGGCTGGATTTCGAACTTGTTCACGCCGCTTGTCTCTCCGTTTCGCCACAAGATCTGGTTTCGGTTGACACACGCCCCGTCTACTCCTGAGACGGCGATAAATATTCGCTGACTATGAGTCTGAATCTCGTGCGACCTGGTGTAGCGGTGTGCCGGGGAAACGAACGAAATAACAGCAGTATGACTGTTCAGGTGGAAGTAGAGTGGCTTCCACTGTTTCACTGCGCCGACTGTGCAGCACACACAGCAGTCATAACAAAGCAGCACACAGACAGTTGCAGTCGAAAGAAGAGTGCATGTGTTTTGTAACGCTGTGAAATACACTGAAAGGATTTTATTATTTAAATGTTTAAAAAATTTATAATTCATAATTTTTTTTCTCTTCAAAATTTAATGTTATTTCAATTTAAATGCTTTAGAAAGCACATTTTGCAGACGACCATCCCCCATTCATGAAGAAAGTATATATATATAAAATTGGTACTGTTCTGTGTAATAAAATATAAGTTATACATTACATTTTCATAATGTAAAAATTATTTTAGTAATACATCTTCTGTACAATCATTCTAGTTATAAAAATTATAACTTTCGTGGCAGAAATGGATGTGAATTAATTAAATTATTACAAATATTTGTGAATATTATTACGAATTTTATTACACAAAACCAGATAAATTATTATATTGGTTTTGTATAACGAAAAGTGTTTTTTTTTTGTTAAATGCTCTTTATAAAGTATTCAGAATGGAAATACACTTAAATTTTGAACAAAAAAAAGACCTTCCTTAATTAAAAAAAAAATTTAAATCAGCTGAGTATAACAAAATATTTTCCCGTTTTACCAAATATGTGCATTTTTTTGCACATGTGACATAAATCGCACTTCTCTGTCTATTTTGGTCGTGTGAGTACTACTTTTTAACTAGTTTTGCACTTATTTAAGTTTGTTACAGTATTCTATTGTAAGGTACTCCACTTCTACCGTAATACAAATAGATTTCAGCCTGGCTTTGAATAGAAATGAGAATTTTAGAGTCCTCTTTGCACAGAACATGAGAAGTTGAATGAATAGGTAAGGTAACCCGCCCCTGTAAGCCCTTTGAGAAGAATGTCAGCGAGCAAAAAAAAATTAGAAGTTCGCTCAAATCTTAACATACGTTAATATTCATAGTATAAATTAAAGGGGCTCCAGAAATTACAATTAAAATTAGTTCACATTCTGTGCTTCAGAGAGTTTTTAATTTTTTTGTATGTGCTTCTAATAACCGATCTATAGGATTCTCATTGGATGAATTACTCAGAACTCTTTGTGGCTAAACTCTGTGGTAGTGTTACGCAGAAATAGATCGTCCGACGAAAGGATTAGTCACTAAATTAAACTGTCGGGTCTGTTTCTCTCATTTGCACGTGTAGTTTATGAATTTTTAATTATTTAATGTCTAAACGTATACATTTACTTATTTGTGTCCCAAAACATACAAGCTGTTTACCGTGTGTTCGGTTTAAAAGTATACCAAATATTTGTGATATCAAACATCTTAGTATTGTGAAATTGGATTGAAATTATACATGGAAACTTTACCATGAAAATAATTAATTTGAGCCCTTTATACATGCACATGGTTATAAATACATACATATGATGACGCAGAAGCCAGTTCCTTACTTCGGGGTTCTCTCTAATGTAGCACACTCACGTGGCGAAAAGAATGAAACAGCGGTGGTTAGATATCTACCAATAACATGACTCAGAATAGAACGCCTAGTTAGTTCGTCAGCGTTCGGAACTAACTACAAATCAAGGTATATAGTCGCCTTTAACAATACGCACAAAATTGTGACATCAAAGCCATTACAATACATTCTCTTGCGAAATGTGTAACGAACCAGAAATTCGTTACGATGTCACGTTGAGTTTCAAGAGAAGCATTCACAATTGTTATTAGGTAAAATACAAATTTCATATGAAAACGACAAATTATGAACACAATATTCTCGTAATTAGGTTTAGATAGACGTGGTGACTTTCACAGAATAATTAGAATAATTACGTTTTTTTATATACCACACGGAAATTAATCAGCAGAGAGAATTTAACAGAAAAGTTCTGTAATGGCATTATATGATAGCGACAACTAAAATGTAGTACCAGCAACAGAATGTTATGTAATACGTTACAGTCCAAATTGTTTGCAGAACAATCTGAATATTTTTAAAAGTTATTATGTTGTAGGAACAGTATTTTCTGTATTAGGAACTGTACAGATAGTTGTGAACACAATGTTACAGTATTGTTACAATGACAGGACAATATATTGTAAACCCAACAGTGCTGTTTGGTAACTACAACAGAATGTCCTGTAGAAATCACCGCGTTTTTTTCCTTCAAAAGTTTAGTGAAAAAATGTGGTAGCTACAGCAGTGTCGTGGACTGTTGGAGGTACCCTCCGCTACTATTAAGATTACAGAACTGGTAGTTGTTACGAGTTAACGAACAAGTATGGTAAGTACGACAGTGTGGCGTATNCTACTATTAAGATTACAGAACTGGTAGTTGTTACGAGTTAACGAACAAGTATGGTAAGTACGACAGTGTGGCGTATTGTTAAGATTGCAGAACTAGAATTGTAGAGTTTTCAAACAAGTATGGCAATTACAACAGTGTCGCGAACTGTTAAAGGCGCCCTCTAATTCTCTTAAAGATTATAGGACTAGTAGAATTGGCAATACAGAAGATAAATAAGAAAATGTTGCTATTGTGAAGTAATGTTTATTTAGTGGAGGCTGTTGACAATATGTGAGGGTGTTGACAGACACCGCCATGTTAGGCATTACATGTAATAATAGCAACAAGGGTGCTGGATTGTCGTATTTGTTTTTAAAAGNGCACTCGCGCCAGCTCGCGACTCACTAGCGAGGCTGGATTTCGAACTTGTTCACGCCGCTTGTCTCTCCGTTTCGTCACAAGATCTGGTTTCGGTTGATACACGCCCCGTCTACTCCTGAGACGGCGATAAATATTCGCCGACTATGAGCCTGAATCTCGTGCGACCTGGTGCAGCGGTGTGCCGGGGAAACGAACGAAATAACAGCAGTATGACTGTTCAGGTGGAAGTAGAGTAGCTTCCACTGTTTCACTGCGCCGACTTTGCAGCACATGCACCAGGCATAACAAAGCAGCACACAGACAGTTGCAGTCGAAAGAAGAGTGCATGTGTTTTGTAACGCTGTGAAATACACTGAAAGAATTTAGTTATTTAAATGTTTAAAAAATTAATAATTCATAATTTTTTTTCTCTTCAAAATTTAAGGTTATTTCAATTTAAATGCTTTAGAAAGCACATTTTCCAAACGACCTTCCCCAATTCATGATGAAAGTATATAAATATAAAATTGGTACTGTTCTGTGTAATAAAATATATGTTATACATTACATTTTCATAATGTAAAAATAATTTTTGTAATACATCTTCTGCACAATTATTCTAGTTATAAAAATTATAACTTTCGTGGCAGAAATGGATGTGAATTAAGTAAATTATTACAAATATTTGTGAACATTATTACGAATTTTATTACACAAAACCAGATCAATTATTATATTGGTTTTGTATAACGAAAAGTTTTTTTTGCTAAATGCGCTTTATAAAGTATTCAGAATGGAAAAACACTTAAATTTTGAACAAAAAAAAGACCTTCCTTAATTAAAAAAAAAATTTTATCAGCTGAGTATAACAAAATATTTTCCCGTTTTACCAAATATGTGCATTTTTATTACACATGCGACATAAATCGCACTTCTCTGTCTATTTTGGTCGTGTGAGTACTACTTTTTAACTAGTTCTGCACTTATTAAAGTTAGGTACAGTATTCGATTGTAAGGTACTCCACTTCTACCATAATACAAATAGATTTAAGCCTGACTTTGAATAGAAATGAGAATTTTAGAGTCCTCTTTGCACAGAACATGAGAAGTTGAATGAATAGGTAAGGTAACCCGCCCCTGTAAGCCCTTTGAGAAGAATGTCATCGAGCAAAAAAAAAATTAGAAGTTCGCTCAAATCTTAACTTACGTTAATATTCATAGTATAAATTAAAGGGGCTCCAGAAATTACAATTAAAATTAGTTCACATTCTGTGCTTCAGAGAGTTTTTAATTTTTTTGTATGTGCTTCTAATAACCGATCTAGAGGATTCTCATTGGATGAATTACTCAGAACTCTTTGTGGCTAAACTCTGTGGTAGTGTTACGCAGAAATAGATCGTCCAACGAAAGGATTAGTCACTAAATTAAACTGTCGGGTCTGTTTCTCTAATTTGCACGTGTAGTTTATGAATTTTTAATTATTTAATGTCTAAACGTATACATTTACTAATTTGTGTCCCAAAACATACAAGCTGTTTACCGTGTGTTCGGTTTAAAAGTATACCAAATATTTGTGATATCAAACATCTTAGTATTGTGAAATTGGATTGAAAGTATACATGGAAACTTTACCATGAAAATAATTAATTTTAGCCCTTTGTACATGTACATAGTTATAAATACATACATATGATGACGCAGAAGCCAGTTCCTTACTTGGGGGTTCTCTCTAATGTAGCACACTCACGTGGCGAAAAGAATGAAACAGCGGTGGTTAGATATCTACCAATAACATGACTCAGAATAGAACGCCTAGTTAGTTCGTCAGCGTTCGGAACTAACTACAAATCAAGGTATATAGTCGCTGTCAACAATATGCACAAAATTGTGACATGAAAGCCATTACAATACATTCTCTTGCGAAATGTGTAACGAACCAGAAATTCGTTACGATGTCACGTTGAGTTTCAAGAGAAGCATTCACAACTGTTATTAGGTAAAATACAAATTTCATATGAAAACGACAAATTATGAACACAACATTCTCGTAATTAGGTTTAGATAGGCGTGGTGATTTTCACAGAATAATTAGAATAATTACGTTTTTTTTTATATACCACACGGAAATTAATCAGCAGAGAGAATTTAACAGAAAAGTTCTGTAATGGCATTATATGATAGCGACAACTAAAATGCAGTAGCAGCAACAGAATGTTATGTAATACGTTACAGTCCAAATTGTTAGCAGAACAATCAGAATATTTTTAAAAGTTATTATGTTGTAGGAACAGTATTTTCTGTATTAAGAACTGTACAGATAGTTGTGAACACAATGTTACAGTATTGTTACAATGACAGGACAATATATTGTAAACCCAACAGTACTGTTTGGTAACTACAACAGAATGTCCTGTAAAAATCACCGCGTTTTTTTTCCTTCAAAAGTTTAGTGAAAAAATGTGGTAGCTACAGCAGTGTCGTGGACTGTTGGAGGTACCCTCCACTACTATTAAGATTACAGAACTGGTAGTTGTTACGAGTTAACGAACAAGTATGGTAAGTACGACAGTGTGGCGTATTGTTAAGATTGCAGAACTAGAATTGTAGAGTTTTCAAACAAGTATGGCAATTACAACAGTGTCGCGAACTGTTAAAGGCGCCCTCTAATTCTCTTAAAGATTATAGGACTAGTAGAATTGGCAATACAGAAGATAAATAAGAAAATGTCGCTTTTGTGAAGTAATGTTTATTTAGTGGAGGCTGTTGAAAATATGTGAGGGTGTTGACGGACACCGCCATGTTAGGCGTTAATGTAATAATATCAAGAAAGGTGCTGGAATGTCCTATTTGTTTTTAAAATACGTATATCACTTACACAAACAAGAAATAAAAATGAAATAACTAACGCCATATTTTTATTGCTACTGCAAATTATCTGATGTGGTAGGAAAAATGGTCTAAACAAACGTTACACGTAAAACTGCTTTTATATCAGATGACACCCAATGTATTATATATATGACATTAAGGAAATATTATTATATTAAAGAAATAAGCTAACTCATATGTGAATTCTTTGCGTCGAAATTCGTCTGCAGACACGTAATATGACATGCTTTAAAAAAAAAAAATTAAACAATGTAAAACAAATAAATTNCATGACATGCTTTAAAAAAAAATTAAACAATGTAAAACAAATAAATTAAAAAACCTGAATCTCATAACTGATATAATAGCCGAGCGGTCTNTATGACATGCTTTAAAAAAAAAAAATTAAACAATGTAAAACAAATAAATTAAAAAACCTGAATCTCATAACTGATATAATAGCGGAGCGGTCTAAGGCGTCCATCTATCTATACAAGGTCAGGCAGTTCAAGGCTGCCCGATTCCAGAATAAATTTATCAAATTCTGAAAAATAAGTACAGATCGCAGCGCATCCTCTGAGGCGACGAGGGAATTACAATACACCACACAAGATGGTTAGGGTTACCATGCCGCTCAGTAAAGGCAGCAGAGCAGATAGTGAGGGTAACCATACACTTCTGCTGGGGCCACCATGCTGCTTAGTTGAGGCAACATAACATATTGTTAGAACTAACATGTTACTGGTGGGCGCACAATCAGCTCTGTAGCGGCATCAGAGCAGCATTGTAGGGAATACCATACTGGACTGTAGTCAGAACCCTACTCATTTGTAATCACAACATTCTGCTCTGTAGAACGTGATAACTTCACTGATTTGTGACGCACTGACATTTGACAATATGTTATGTTGGCGTTACTATACACCTTTAACAATATTCGTAGGGTATATTCTGTACCATATAAGAAGGCCACTTTCTTGACAGTTGACAATCGCCGCGCCTTTTCGTTTATGTATCCATTCGCCATCAAATGGCGTTTCAAGAATAGGCTTTGATGTGGCCAGGAGGTGCTGCTGCGTGCGGCAATTGGTGAACTGCTTTGGTGGCGCTGCATTCGTAAACGGAGCTTGTGGACGTGTGTAGGGTCGTTCATAAACGGGGTTTACGAAATACAAGTTACTTTAAAAATTATACAGAGCTCGCGGGAAAATAAAATTATTTATATATGCGCGTGAATACGTTATTTTAAAAAACAAAACTATAACATGTTTCTGAGTGTAGTTCGGGATATGGATGACAGATGGCGTGGAAGGGCATATTGCAACATATGGTGCACTTTTAACCCACAAGATAGCAGCACCTGGTTTGAGAGTCTGGAAACTTTGTATTTTTTCGTCACATTTGGAAAAAAATATTTTTCTTTCAGTGCAGTCTGCATTTTGCGGATATTTCTATTTAGCTCACTTTGTTGCAACTCTTCCAAAAAGCGTTGAATTTCACTGTAACATAGCTATAGGCTGTTCACGGTAAAGTGAGCACTTTCGAGGCCCTAGTTACTCTTTTACTATTAGCCATTTTTTATCCTTCCGCCACTTTTTAAAATAAATATAGCCATTTAAGTAATAAACACAGTGTATACAATTCACCATACTCGAAACTTACCGTTTAATGGTATAATAAAATACATTTATTGGCTGTTATTACAAACGAGAGGGCTTTCAAAAGTGCTCACTTAACCGTGAATAGTCTACACCTGCCGTGCGTAAATTGCACGCTATGTGAAAGTCCACCCAACACAAACAGTTGTTCCAGTTACGATTTAATGTGTGNCACTTTTAACCCACAAGATAGCAGCACCTGGTTTGAGAGTCTGGAAACTTTGGATTTTTTCGTCACATTTGGACAACAATATTTTTCTTTCAGTGCAGTCTGCATTTTGCGGATATTTCTATTTAGCTCACTTTGTTGCAACTCTTCCAAAAAGCGTTGAATTTCACTGTAACATAGCTATAGGCTGTTCACGGTAAAGTGAGCACTTTCGAGGCCCTAGTTACTCTTTTACTATTAGCCATTTTTTATCCTTCCGCCACTTTTTAAAATAAATATAGCCATTTAAGTAATAAACACAGTGTATATAATTCACCATACTCGAAACTTACCGTTTAATGGTATAATAAAATACATTTATTGGCTGTTATTACAAACGAGAGGGCTTTCAAAAGTGCTCACTTAACCGTGAATAGTCTGCATCTGCCGTGCGTAAATTGCACGCTATGTGAAAGTCCACCCAACACAAACAGTTGTTCCAGTTACGATTTAATGTGTGCCTGTTGCTTCTTAGTTCGATGCCTATTCTCTTAGTAAGGATTTTTGATGACGAAAACTGAAGGGACCCTCCTTGCATAATATTATGACTGGTGGCAAGCCGTGAGAGCCATAATATATTCCTAATTAACATATAATGAAAAGGGACAGTGTTTTCTAAGACTATAAATTAAACCCTGCTCTTAGTTTCCCATGTTAAACACCGATGTAAATGTAACCTATTCAAACAATATGAAACGCTTAGTCTTTAATACTCTATTAGAGCACTAATACACGTGTGTTAATATTTTTTAACCATACAGAACAGTGCTGCTTAAAAGAATTCTAAGTTAAGAACTGAAAAAAATTTCTAAACATTACCAATATTATGTTAAACTATACCGTGGAAAGGTTTTAGATTGATAACAATNAAGGGACAGTGTTTTCTAAGACTATAAATTAAACCCTGCTCTTAGTTTCCCATGTTAAACACCGATGTAAATGTATCCTATTCAAACAATATGAAACGCTTAGTCTTTAATACTCTATTAGAGCACTAATACACGTGTGTTAATATTTTTTAACCATACAGAACAGTGCTGCTTAAAAGAATGCTAAGTTATGAACTGAAAAAAATTTCTAAACATTACCAATATTATGTTAAACTATACCGTGGAAAGGTTTTAGATTGATAACAATTTAATTTTGTCGATGATAAATACGCCTACAGTTTGTGACTATAATATGGGGAGTAGAGAGATTTGAGCGGCTCTTAACATCGAGTTCTTGAGAGGCAATGGTGGTGAAGTGATGTGAGTATGGTGCAGCGCCGGAATTCAAGGGCGGGGAAACGGGAGATCCCTAAGAAAACCCGCCGACCAGATGCACCGTCCGGGAGATTCCCACATGCGAAAATCCGGAGCGATGAGTAGAATATTTATGAGTGTAAAATCTATAATCAGGAGCATTTAGTGGAAGCAGAAATGACGTATCAGCAGTGGGCGTTTGTTAACATATTCCAGTGGTCTTAAGAACAAAACTTGCGACGAGTGTCGAGGCACAGAGTAAATTAACATACAGAAACGAAATTGCGTGGCGGTTCCTCTGATGCGGGCCCTTCTCGTTCTCCGATTAGCTGCGCGCGGCTCTGGGAACAGGACTTGTTTATGATAGGTCACAGTACGCTGCGGAATTTTACCTACTGGCTGGGCTGCCAGATGGGGAGTTAGTTACCGCAGGCGCTGATTGGCGAACGGAGTTCCGACATGTCGCTGCCCTGTGATACCATATTGTTGGCGTGTGCTGTTAGAGTTCGTTGTATCTGAGGCTGCTGTTCCTGTATTCTTAATTACTCTGTCATCAGGGTTAGGATATAGTAGTAAATTTAGTATTCCGGGAAAGCTTTCCCTTTTCAATACTTTTTAAAAGGGGGAGGAACAGCATTACTATCTTCCGTTAATATATATATATATATATATATCTACATTACCAACATACAAATTAAGTAGGCCAGGTTGTTGTAGTGGTTAGACTACTCGCTTCCCACCTAGGCGAACCGGGTTCGATTCCCGGCGGGGACACTCCCGGATCTCTTCGCATGTGAGAATCGTGCCGAAAGATGCCGCTGGTCGGCTGGTTTTCTCAGGGATCACCCGTTTCCCCCGTCCCTTCATTACGGCGCTGCTCCATACTCACCTCAATCACCCTCATCAGGTCTCAAGACCTCGATGTTAAGAGTTGCTAAAATATCTTCCCTCTGCTCACGAACGTACAAATTGTACATTTTGTTTTATTAGCCAAGTAACTGAACTGCACAGCAAACCAACAAAGATATCTTCATCTTGTTTTCTATAGACAGTCAAGCGCCGAAACAAATAAGAGGATGGGGGTGGAGATAGAAGGGGTGCACTGCAAAGTCGCTAATTGCAGATGTATAGGAAGGCGAGTTTTAATTGTATTGCAAATTCTGCCATGATGGTAGCTGATCATTGTAGTGTTATAATTTACAAATTCGCTTCGCCTGTCGATAAAATAGCATGCCATTCCTTACTTATAAAGGCAGCATGCACGATATTGAAACTTAATACATTGTCGGTTGTTGTGGTTCTCGGTTTGAATTTTTAAATTCAAAAACATTTTAAACACACGATGCTTGGGCCACATAACAAGATGATGACAAAGCACTGCTGAGACTGCGTTTCGGAGCTTTCCGTCTACACTGCACCCGTGGCCGGGGCGTGGGAATGCTCGCACGCGTTTATGGGTCGCGCACAGCACTCTCACTCGTCGACAGAGAAGCGCGCTTGCCATCGCACCGCCTCGAGCTGACGAGAGAGAGAGAGAGAGAGAGAGAAAAGCCAGCATCTTGCCCACCATGTATGTCAGTGGAGCGAACGTCCGCTACTGAGCGACCACGAACACCTTCTCCAGCACCAACCACAGCACAGAGAATTGCTACAATTTCTCAGTGCAAGTNAATTTTTAAATTCAAAAACATTTTAAACACACGATGCTTGGGCCACATAACAAGATGATGACAAAGCACTGCTGAGACTGCGTTTCGGAGCTTTCCGTCTACACTGCACCCGTGGCCGGGGCGTGGGAATGCTCGCACGCGTTTATGGGTCGCGCACAGCACTCTCACTCGTCGACAGAGAAGCGCGCTTGCCATCGCACCGCCTCGAGCTGACGAGTGAGAGAGAGAGAGAAAAGCCAGCATCTTGCCCACCATGTATGTCAGTGGAGCGAACGTCGGCTACTGAGCGACCACGAACACCTTCTCCAGCACCAACCACAGCACAGAGAATTGCTACAATTTCTCAGTGCAAGTNGCTACTGAGCGACCACGAACACCTTCTCCAGCACCAACCACAGCACAGAGAATTGCTACAATTTCTCAGTGCAAGTGGGCTTGGCTGGGTTCTTCAAGCTACTGGGGTATTATTTAATTAAAGGATTAGAGAGATTTGGGAGGCTCTTAACAACGTGGTCTTTAGAGCTTATGAGTGTGAAGCGAGGTGAGTGTGGAGCAGGGCCGGAATGAAGGGGCGGTGGAAACGGGGAATCCCCGAGAAAACCCACCAACCAACAGCATCGTGCGGCATGATTCCCACTTGCGAAAATCCGGGAGTGACTCGGTCCTTGATTGAACCCGGTTCGCCTTGGTGGAAGGCGAGCAGACTAACCGCTCAGCCACCGTGTCCCTGTCTTAATTATATAAAAGCGTTAATAATATTTTCCTAATTTATTTACAGACACTACAAAGGAAATAACCTCTAATTAACATCTCACAATACGTGACTATCACTTGCTTTTCAAATTTAATCAATTCAATTTGCAATCACCTCAAAGAAATAAATGCAATCTGGTTACAAAAATTAGCCCCAACAAACTGTGTCTCAAAACCTGCTGAATTATTTTACAAATTATGTGTCAATGTTTGACAGCTCCAATGTTTACAATAAATTTCGCATCGCACATTCATACAGTCCTACCTTAATTCAGTCCATATTACACCAGTCTAGAATATTCTAGACTTCTCCAAGCACCCTCATGAACAGTAGCCAGTTATACCACGCCCTCTCGTCCGTACACACCGCACAAAAACTAGACTACCGTGGTCCTTCCTCTCCGCTGATGTCACACGCTGCACAAGACTTCACCCGATTAANACCGCACAAAAACTAGACTACCGTGGTCCTTCCTCTCCGCTGATGTCACACGCTGCACAAGACTTCACCCGATTAACACACTTCAGCCAGATGGCTACCACAAAGACTGACTTCCCTCCGGCCGCGGGGGGTATTTATAATGTTGTCGGCTCTGTTCCGGAATCTTCTCCAAATGCCACGTTGCGCAGAGCAAACGGTTACTAAANGGTATTTATAATGTTGTCGGCTCTGTTCCGGAATCTTCTCCAAATGCCACGTTGCGCAGAGCAAACGGTTACTAAAAAATTCTTGCTCGTCCTTTCAAGTGGTCGACTCCTCCGGCAGGAAGGAGGAGGGTCCGTGACGCCAACCAGCTCGGCTGTCAATCATTTCCCCGGCCGCCGGCCAACAGAGTAGTGAGCGGGTCTACCTGGGGGCGGAGAGGGTCGAGGTGGCATACCCCTTCCTCCCCTCACGGTGACGGACCGCACGTAACTGGACGAAAACACTAAAACTGTGATTTCCACACGCCATGATGACAAAACTGTACCGCCTGAAATTTATTATACGCGAGGAAATAGTTCNCTAAAACTGTGATTTCCACACGCCATGATGACAAAACTGTACCGCCTGAAATTTATTATACGCGAGGAAATAGTTATTTTAAGTAATGTCTATAAGATGAACAGTATTCCCTGCAAATACAAAATAATGATTATTTTTTAGTGACCAGCACTAGTACACATAATCCTTGGATACTTGAGAATACATACAGTATGTGAAACAGTCGCTAATACCGCACACGCCAGCAAAATGGCGTCACTGGACAAAAAATTGTTTTTGGGGCTATCGTATTGTGCTTAGCGTGCTATTCTAACTCCAACTTAATAGAGGCGAGCGATAATAAGTGCCACACTAGAAAATGAACCTAATAGCCCGTGTCCGCCGCACAGCAGTAACTTCGTGACTCACGCAGCAGCCACGTACCGCACACCTTTGTAAAAGCGAGACGGAAATACACGATAAAAGAGCAACCATTCCGCGGAGCTCTCCAGTAGAAGTGGCACTTGGCGCATGCGCTCCGTCCTTGATGTCCACAGCGAGTAGTTTATCGGCCGTGCGTGCTCAGAATTCCGGCCACTCTGGTCGTGACAAGGCGCTAATGAAATACCCTACCTACGAGCTGATTGACGGTCGGCTAATACCAGGCAGAACAAGATGGCTGTACCCGTGAGCTTGTAGTTCTCCGTCAACCAAGAAACTCGGATTTGAAGCATACGTGAAATATGCAAAATACATTGCAAATGAGAAAGTGGTTCCCTTCCATAAACCGACAACATTTTTGGAGGCTGGTTGCGAGATGAATTATACGACTGTTTATGTCCTCTAACAATGACAGTAGGTTGGGCCTAACGTCTTGTCAACATCAAGGCCATTAGAGAAATAGGGATGGGGAAGGAATAGGCCACGTATGTAGTGAGGAAAAATCCCAGCATTCTTCTGGAGTGAAACCATGGGAATCCGAAATCAAGACCTTAGGACCGGGACTCGAACCCGAGTCCTTCCGAATGCGAGTCGGAATGTTTGCCACTACGCCACCTCACTCGGTCTCTAGTAAGAAGAACTGAAGTATGTGTGTCATATGGAATGGCGGTATAACACAGAAAGGACGCCGCTATAGGCGAAATGAGAAATCTCCAAATGGCGCGATGAGAACTATTTTTGTCATGAAATAATTTAGAAGTGTCTAATGATACCATATCTCCCCTGGTGAGACGTTACCAACTGACGTGGTGAAAGATAGAGGCATTAGTATGGAGTTGCGTAGAGATAGAAGACAAATGCATGATCAAAAATATGAAAACCAGTCATAAGGATCGTTTAAACTATTCAGATCCAGTGTACACAATGGTGTACATTACGTAAGTGTAGGTAATTTTGGGTCTCTACTGCACACCGCGAAGCTCAGTGACCAATGATCTGATGTGTGAGTAAATTATTCGCACATCGTCGTATTGGTCTAGGTCATAATTGGTTCACATTACTGTAACCGAACATATCGCCTACAGCTCACTGGCTGTGACAACGAAACAACTTTGTGTCGTCTTAAGTACAGCACGCATCATCAATTTTTTTGTTTGCGGCATCCCAAACCGTAAATTAAAGTGGGTCTGATAGGGCTAAATTAAAAGGAGAGTGGTTTCAAATGGATAGCTGCATCCAACTGTCCAACATGCATTAGTCATTAAAAAGTAGTACACATACTATCAAAATTGTCAGAAAAGTACGATTTATGTTACATATGAGATAAGACTAAATATCACTTATAACAATGAAAAAAAAACGTTATGCTAGAATTAATTTATTTAAATGTGTAAAACAAATCAATTAATAACAGTACATTTTTAACATGAAATTAAACATTTTTCTATTTTGAATTTTTTAGAAAGAACATATGGCAAATAACTTTCATCACGTAAAACCATTATAATAATTGCTCTAGTTCATAGTTTTAAGAATTTGTAATACAGTTTACAAATTCTATAAATAATCGACTGTATTCACGCCCAGAAAATTACTGTTTTATCTCAAGTGGTTTCTGATATTTTTAATTAAATAAATTCTTAAAATACGTTTTCATGTACTCGCACCTCAATTAATATTCTCTTTCGTCCACATTCTTAAATATATACCCTACCTAGTATTGCATAAGGAATCTCGCCACTAAGTTTGCCGGTCGAANATAAAAGAGCCACCATTCCGCGGAGCTCTCCAGTAGAAGTGGCACTTGGCGCATGCGCTCCGTCCTTGATGTCCACTGCGAGTAGTTTATCGGCCGTGCGCGCTCGAAATTCCGGCCACTCTGGTCGTGACAAGGCGCTAATGAAATACCCTATCTACGAGATGATTGACGGTCGGCTAATACCAGGCAGAACAAGATGGCTGTGCCCGTGAGCTGGTAGTTCTCCATCAACTAAGAAACTCGGATTTAAAGCATACGTGAAATATGCGAAATACATTGCAAATGAGGACGTGGTTCCCTTCCATAAACCGACAACGTTTTTGGACGCTGATTGCGAGATGAATTATACGACTGTTTATGTCCTCTAACAATGACAGTAGGTTGGGCCTAACGTCTTGTCGACATCAAAGCCATTAGATAAATAGGGATGGGGAAGGAATAGACCACGGATGTAGTGAGGAAAAATCCCAGCATTCTTCTGGAGTGAAACCATGGGAATCCGAAATCAAGACCTTAGGACCGGGANATGTAGTGAGGAAAAATCCCAGCATTCTTCTGGAGTGAAACCATGGGAATCCGAAATCAAGACCTTAGGACCGGGACTCGAACCCGAGTCCTTCCGAATGCGAGTCGGAATGTTTGCCACTACGCCACCTCACTCGGTCTCTAGTAAGAAGAACTGAAGTATGTGTGTCATATGGAATGANTCGGAATGTTTGCCACTACGCCACCTCACTCGGTCTCTAGTAAGAAGAACTGAAGTATGTGTGTCATATGGAATGACGGTATGTCACAGAAAGAAAGCCGCTATAGGCGAAATGAGAAATCTCCAAATGGCGCGAAGAGAACTATTTTTGTCATGAAATAATTTAGAAGCGTCTAATGATACCATATCTACTATGGTGAGACGTTACCAACCGACGTGGTGAAAGATAGAGGCATGAGTATGGAGATTCGTAGAGATAGAAGACAAATGCATGATCCAAAATATGAAAACCAGTCATAAGAATTGTTTAAACCATTCAGACCCAGTGTACACGATGGTGTACATTACGTACGTGTGGGTAATTTTTGGTCTGTACTCTCGTATCTCACTTAATATGCACTTTCGTCCACATTCTTAAATATATACCCTACCTAGTATTGCATAAGGAATCTCGCCACTAAGTTTGCCGGTCGAANCTTTCGTCCACATTCTTAAATATATACCCTACCTAGTATTGCATAAGGAATCTCGCCACTAAGTTTGCCGGTCGAATTCACACTCATCCTGTGTAATGGGAGGACAACAGCTCCACAAGGGCTTGTACTTCCCCCCGCGCTGAGGGAGTGGCGTCCCGATGATGACGAACGGCGAGGAAGCGGGCAGTTCGGGGAGATAGTCAGGAATTACAAGTGTTCATTGAGGGGGACCGCCAGGGGTCAAGGAACTGCGACGAACTCCCGCTGTGGGAGGGACCCGCGCCCACCCGACGTCCTCCTGCAACGCGCTTCTTTGAGCAGTACAAGGTCACGGCTCGTGTACCCTGTACACAGACGAACACGCCCGCTGCCCCNCGTTCCAGTGCGACTACGCAAGTTCATTACTCGGGAGCATCGCTAGACGCAGTGACTTCTGTCGGTGTGGCCGTTCTCAAAACACTTCAGGGGAGAAAGAAACTTGGTTCCTATACGTACGCTTGCCATTGTGTATTTAAGTCGCATATATATACGAGGTGTGTTCAAAAAATAAGGTGACTTGTTATTTTGTGACTTTGTCTAGATAAATATTTATGTATTCATCAATATCTATTTTGTCCCCTTCAAAGTAATCCCCCTCAGATATAAGACACTTGTGCCACCGCTTTTTGCCAATCCTTGAAGCACTTATGATATGCGCATTTTGGTATGGAATTGAAGTCTCCCAGGTCTTTATCTACTCAATCGTTGCAAACCTCCGTCCTTTAATGGGTCTCTTCAGTTTTGGAAACAGGAACAAGTCGCAGGGGGCTACATCCGGTGAATACGGTGCTTGAGGCATGGTTACGGTGTTGTTAATACAGATTCTTTGATCCATTGTTTGCGATAGCAAAAAATCGCCAAGCACACCAAAACACCTCTAACGTTTATATCTGTCACAAACAAACTAACAATGCGAAATGGCTGTTAATGTCAACATATTTTGGGGACATGTGTACCAACATAACAATACAAACAATCGATAATCGAATGTACGTAGCCCTCGAAATTTGCAAAGTCACCTTATTTTTTTAACACGCCTCGTATGCCGATATAGACGCTGCAACCAACAAACAATTTTTATGGAACTGTGCCGCTATCGTAACGACGCTTTGTCATACATCGGGATCAACGAAAATGTGTTTGTGCTTCATGAAACTGGCGGCAGTTGAATGTGAGACTACGGAATATACAGTCTCAATAGTGACTAGTACCTCTCACACGTGAGGGATGTTACTCGTGGTACTCTTTACGCTGTGTACAATGTAGGCCATTATTGACACTTTATATTTAACGTCACTGTAGAACATTGTGACTGAATGGGCTAAGGAACGCTTATCTTGTTTAACCAAAATAAGAAATCAACAAATAACAAGTACCTCATTTGGTAACATCTAGCCACAAATATGTGCAGTTCTGTAGTAGAGCTAAATATATGCACACTTTTCATTTTCTCTTCTTTATTTAACATGTCTTTTGTTTTATCATCATTTTGGTGCGTACGGGGCTAGTGCGCCAATCAAAAATAGGGATGGTGTGCTTTTATATGCCAATCTAACAAAATATATACGGCGCAATTATCCACGTTTCACGTGGTATTCGAGCCCAGAATCTCACGATCCGAAGGTAACGACCTAGCGCTGAAAGCTATGAATAGCTGTGCTATTTGTTTAAAACGGAGGGGCACCATCTTGCAACTCACTCACTAAAAATACGCTAATAACTTCCTGAAAACCAACGCCTAATACAGTGAGCTAGGAAAAATAACAATTCACGTAGGTAGACGACATAACTTGAGCAGCAGCGTAAGGCTAATAAATAATATCTGAAGGATCGAAACCAAGAATTAAACGGGGGCCTGAATTATAACAGAAACTTTACAATTAGTTCTTCAGAAATAATAGCATAGAGGAAGCGAGGCCGTTACCTAGGGAACGTGAGGTTCTGGGCTTGAATACCAGGAGAAACGTAGATAATTGTGCTTATATATTCGGTTAGTTTGGCATGTAAAATCAGGTAGATGAGACTATTTAGTAATACATGAGAAAAAAGGAGAGGGGTATTTATGTAAAGACTGGGAGGTGTTGTCATAATTTTCTGAATCGCACCCACAAGTTACGTTTTTAACGACAGGTGTCACCTGATAATTTTTATCTAGTCTATTTCGGGTTTCTCGGTGTGATACAGTACAACGCATGCAATTTAAACTACCCTCTGTCAACCAAACGGTGCGTAAATGATCCTTTGTATAGACCAAATTGCTAAGTGGTAAGTATCCTGGGAGTTGAACAAAGGTTAATATAAACTGCGGTTAGAATTTCCTTGAGAGCTAAGGTTTGTGAATGATGCAAAACCTGGCAAACAGTGAAAAGTGAAGAACTAAAGGACTCGAAGTCATGACCAAGAGGAAAAGAAGTAAAGGATTCGACGTGATGGTCAATAGAGATACAGAGAAAATGCAAGGGAAATGAGAATGTGGAGTTGGTTTCGACAGCGAGAGAGATGTGAACTAGAGCAGTTTCCAAGGAGACTGTGGTAGAGACAGCGCCACAGGTCGAGGTAGACTACAAGTTGACCTCGAACTGAGTGGAGAGCTCCAGATACAAGAGTTATTGATGTAGAAGCTAGAAGGAAACACAATACCAAAACACACAGACTTCAAGAAGAGAATGGGGGTGACACGTAAGGCACAAATATACACAAATTATTAAGACAAGTCTCCTTTTGAGAAGGAGGAAAGGTAGGAAATATACTTGTAGACATATAATGATTCCCATCGCGCTGTGATGTAACTATAAATATCGGATGTTTTTAAACAACACAGAAAAAATTCAGCAGATTTTTCCTCACGAAATTTGAAGGCGAAAATGTATGTAAACTTTGCCCCCAAAAATGACAGTTATGGGATTTGTGCGCCCCCACAAAATTCTAATTTAAAACACCTTTATGTGTTTGTGTGTTTCCTACCTGTAAGCCAACATACTGCTACGCGCTGATGCGAGCTCCATGTGTGGTACGGCACTTTGGGGGGAGGGGGACCTCGACCCTACCCCTCTTCAAAGGCGGACCCGTTCGCTGCCCCATCGCTTATCCGTNGCAAGTTCATTACTCGGGAGCATCGCTAGACGCAGTGACTTCTGTCGGTGTGGCCGTTCTCAAACCACTTCCGGGGAGAAAACAAAACTTGGTTCCTATACGTGCGCTTGCCGTTGTGTAGTTAAGTCGCCTATGCATATGCCGATAAAGACGCTGCAACCAACAAACCATTTGTATGGAACTGTACTGCTATCGTGATGACACTTTGTCATATATCGGGATCAACGAAGTTGTGTTTGTGCTTCATGAAACTGGCGGTGGTTTGAATGTGTTACTACGGAATATACAGTCTCAATAGTGACTAGTACCTCTCACACGTGAGGGATGTTACTCGTGGTACTCTTTACGCTGTGTACAATGTAGGTCATTATTGACACTTTATATGTAACGTCACTGTAGAACATTGTGACTGAATGGGCTAAGGAACGCTTATCTTTTTCAACCAAAATAAGAAATCAAGAAATTACAAGAACCTCATTTGGTAACGTCTCGCCACAACTCGGTGAGTGAACAGCAAAGTCTGTGCAGTTCTGTAGTAGAGCTAAAGGTATGCACACTTTTCATTTTCTCTTTTTTATTTAACATGTATTTTGTTTCATCATCATTTTCATGCGTACGGGGCTAGTGCGCCAATCAAAAATAGGGATAGTGTGCTTTTATATGCCAAACTAACTGAATATATACGGCAAAATTATCCACGTTTCACGTGGTATTTGAACCCAGAATCTCACGATCCAAAGGTAACGACCTAGCGCCGACAGCTATGAATAGCTGTGCTATTTGTTTAAAACGGAGGGGCACCATCTTGAAACTCACTCACTAAAAATACGCTAATAACTTCCAGAAAACCAACGTCTAATACAGGGAGCTAGGGACAATAACAATTCACGTAGGTAGACGACATAACTTGAGCAGCAGCGTAAGGCTAATAAAAAATATCTGAAGGATCGAAACCGAGAGTTAAACGGGGGCCTGAATTACAACAGAAACTTTACAATTAGTTCTTCAGAAATAATAGCGTAGAGGAAGCGAGGCCGTTACCTAGGGAACGTGAGGTTCTGGGCTCGAATACCAGGAGAAACGTAGATAATTGTGCGTATATATTCGGTTAGTTTGGCATGTAAAAGCAGGTAGATGAGACTATTCAGTAATACATGAGAAAAAAGGAGTGGGGTGTTTATGTAAAGACTGGGAGGTGTTGTCATAATTTTCTGAATCGCACCCACAAGATACGTTTTTAACGACAGGTGTCACCTGATAATTTTTACCTAGTCTATTTCGGGTTTCTCGGTGTGAAAACACAGTAAAACGCATGCAATTTAAACTACCCTCTGTCAACCAAACGGTGCGTAAATGATCCTTTGTATAGACAAAATTGCTAAGTGGTAAGTATCCCGGGAGTTGAACAAAGGTTAATATAAACTGCGGTTAGAATTTCCTTGAGAGCTAAGGTTTGTGAATGATGCAAAACCTGGCAAACAGTGAAAAGTGAAGAACTAAAGGACTCGAAGTGATGACCAAGAGGAAAAGAAGTAAAGGATTCGACGTGATGGTCAATACAGATACAGAGAAAATGCAAGGGAAATGATAATGTGGAGTTGGTTTCGACAGCGAGAGAGATATGAACTAGAGCAGTTTCCAAGGAGACTGTGGTAGAGACAGCGCCACAGGTCGAGGTAGACTACAAGTTGACCTCGAACTGAGTGGAGAGCTCCAGATACAAGAGTTATTGATGTAGAAGCTAGAAGGAAACACAATACCAAAACACACAGACTTCAAGAAGAGAATGGGGGTGACACGTAAGGCACAAATATACACAAATTATTAAGACAAGTCTCCTTTTGAGAAGGAAGAAAGGTAGGAAATATACTTTGTAGCCATATAATGATTCCTATTGCGGTGTGGTGTAACTATAAATACCGGATGTTTTTAAACAACACTGACAAAATTGAGCAGATTTTTCCTCACGAAATTTTAAAGCGAAAATGTATGTAAACTTTTCCCACAAAAATGATAGTTAAGGGATTTGTGCGCCCCCAACAAAATTCTAATTTAAAACACCTTTATGTGTTTGTGTGTTGCCTACCTGTAAGCCAACATACTGCTACGCGCTGACGTGAGCTCCATGGTTGGTACGGCACTGTGGTGTGGGGGGGGNACCCGTTCGCTGCCCCATCGCTTATCCGTGTGGGGAGGAGATGACTCACAGCGGCGACCCAGCTGACGTCACAGCCCCTCCCCCCTCCCCGTGATGGAGAAGCCGATGTGTTTTGAGGACGCGCAAGAATATTCTGGGAACTAATACCCTCGGTGCAACGCGGCAATTAGAAAAAATTCTGGGCGATGGCCTACGACCCTATAAATTCAAGTCACAGCTGGACTGTTTGTAGTCTTTGGCGGAGGCCATCGGGCTGAGTTCGGAGACGTAGTAAAATGTGGCCAAGGGACGAGCGACGAAGGGAGATTGCGAGACGATGGCGGACGAGGTTTTCGTGGCGAGAATGGACGAGAGGGCGTTAAACCCGACGAGTGAAGGGAACTGTAAGTGAGGGCACTCGGACAACTCTAGAACATTGCGGACTGGTGGGACATGGACTAAACTGAGGTGGGACTGAATGAACATGTAATACGGACTTTATTGTAAATATTAGAATGAGCAAATATGGACATCATTTGTAAAATAATTGAATAGGTTTCTTAAACACTGTCTATTGGGACTGATTTTAAGTTATCTGACTACGTTAATTTATTTGCTATAATTATAAATTTTATTGATTGAAGTCATTAATTGTAAACCGCAATTAATATCAATTTATTGTGAGATGTTGAGTCGAGAGAATTTCGTTTGTAGTTATTGTACATAAAATTAGGAAATTAAAATTAACTCTTTTATTTAATTAAGAGCTCCATCTCTTAACGAACCTAATTCAGCCCACAGATTTTGAGAAAAAAATTATGATAAGTTTTTTTTCCAAAGTTACGCATGGATATCTCGAAAAGTATTCACCTGAGAGTGTTCCGACAAGACAACAGTTTTGTTAATTTCGACACACTGATTCATAACAAGTCTTAAAAATTCGCGCGCATCTTAAGGTCACTAAGTTTCATCCAAAAATAAGATGCCGAGCTCCATTTTCACAACGAAGTTGGATGATATTGCCAACCGCGTTTCCGGGGCTGTAAGATCTCTTGTCAAAGAAAACACCTTTCACTAATTTGTTGCTTAATCGCAAACAGTTTCTGATATTTTGAACAAAAAGCATTTTAATATTCAATTATTGGGAGTGCAATAACTTCCATAATAATTACTTTAGAGGGAAAGCGACATGAGTGATTTCGTTCCGGGAGTTTGTCNTTGGGAGTGCAATAACTTCCATAATAATTACTTTAGAGGGAAAGCGACATGAGTGATTTCGTTCCGGGAGTTTGTCGGTGTTCAAAAACATTCGGTATATAAGAAATATATGATCAAAGAAGGTCCTTAGCGGCTGCGCGATCAGGATGTTTATCGTCAATCAGGCTGATTTGAGTTAAAACCCCGGGGGATTGAAATCCTAATGTTCGTTTGAAAAAAAAAAGAAAAAAAAAAGGGACCTTACCAATGACGGGTGGGTTTTCCCGTGGTATTCCTACCTAACCCGTCACTGTGCTCCGCCCATGCACTTCCCATTTTTTTTTCATGCCATATTGCATATATGACTGACGTTCATCTGTACGTCAGAAGCCTGTCGTCAAATGGGAGTTACCCGCCATTTTGAATTTATCAGTTTTTCTCCTTAAGTTCCATTAAAAAATGATTAACGAAATTTTTCTCACGACACAGCTAAAATGATAGCTTCAGAAGCTTTATCACTATATTACAGCTCCACTGCCCATATTAACTTTTGACTGGTGACTGCCGGCGAGAAATAAGTAATTTTTTTGCGGGCAATTACATAACTGATACTATTGACAGTAGTCAAGTAATACCGATTTTATAACATGTGGAAATCAATACCCTACGCCCTGTCGATCACTAAAATAATTTTAAAAAAGCATTTGTGTGGAAGGTTGCGGCGAAAATTTCATAAATCCACGATACCTCTTAACAACGAGGTCTGAGCTCCAGTGAGGGTGAAATGTGGTGAGAATTATTCAGTGGTGGAATGCAAGGGCGGGGGAAACGGGAGTGCCGCCGGTCAATGGCAACCTCCACCACATTTTCTAAATGCGAAAATCCGGGTGACCTCGCCGGGAACCGAACCCGGTTCACCTTGGTGGGAGCGAGTGGTCTGACTATGCAACCACGCCCCCAACAAAAATGTGTAAAATAATTGTCAAATTTATGGTGTACATAAAAAGTTTTAATATGGTGCCAAGTAAAAAAAAAATAGTGATATCAGAATTTTGATATCAACTATTTTAATTTACAGAAAGCATGCTGGAACTGTAACTCACCTTTCAGAATACTTACTTTTCTAACAAAACTTCTACACTGTAATATACAGGATTTTCCTAAACACGTAGGAGTGGCTAAGAAACCCCCANTACTTTTCTAACAAAACTTCTACACTGTAATATACAGGATTTTCCTAAACACGTAGGAGTGGCTAAGAAACCCCCAAAAAAAAAGGAACACAAAATGTCCCTATAAACATAGGCCCTAAAGTTGATAGTTTCATGGTTACAGGCCTTCCAATGTTGTACTGGATGTAATCGTAATAGTCTTCCTGACACATCCCAGTTAGAGTAGCCGTAGTCATGTTCGTGTACCAGCAGTGACACGTCACTCTACCAGAAGTGCTAAAAATGCCCACCTTGTTCCTGAATGCACGCCTGAACACACAGTGTCTTTGTCTGACACATTCAAATNTACTTTTCTAACAAAACTTCTACACTGTAATATACAGGATTTTCCTAAACACGTAGGAGTGGCTAAGAAACCCCCCAAAAAAAAGAACACAAAATGCCCCTATAAACATAGGCCCTAAAGTTGATAGTTTCATGGTTACAGGCCTTCCAATGTTGTACTGGATGTAATCGTAATAGTCTTCCTGGCGCATTCCAGTTAGAGTAGCCGTAGCCATGTTCGTGTACCAGCAGTGACACGTCACTCTACAAGAAGTGCTAAAAATGCCCACCTTGTTCCTGAATGCACGCCTGAACACACAGTGTCTTTGTCTGACACATTCAAATNAGAAGTGCTAAAAATGCCCACCTTGTTCCTGAATGCACGCCTGAACACACAGTGTCTTTGTCTGACACATTCAAATACCCCAGGAACTGCACTACCGTGCTGGCAACCTTGTTCCACTCGCTGGTGAAGCACTGCTTTGTCCGGAACTGGAGTTGCATAAACAATGGCCTTGAGATGCCCCTGCAGGGAATAGTTCAGTGTATTGAGATCCGGAGAGCGTGCAGGACAGGCACGGCCCGTCCACTTTTGCGAGACAGGTAGTGACACTCACGCCACTCCAGCGGATCACATTGCCAGGCACACCTCGTAGAAGATGGACTATTACCGATATAAGTGGTACCGTGTTGGAAGGTCTCGGAAACTATCGACTTTAGAACATGTGTTCCTAAGGACGTTTTGTGTTGTTTCGGTGTGTACTCTCCACTCCCTGATTACTCCTCACATACTAGGGAACATCCCGTATAAAATGGAAGACAAGCAGGCACGTATTAAAACTTAGGAAAGCAGTTTCTGGAGAAAATTTAGTCACGAAGGTGACCTGTCATTACTGAAAGCGCGGCTTCCACTTTGACGCTACTCGGTTTCTTCGCACCGGCTTACATTTTAACTGCAGGTTGAAAGACATTTGAAGACTCAGGTTGGCGCAGTAATTGCTGCGTGCCAGGCGCCGCTGCCTGGCAAACGATGGACGTATTATGATCGCCAGTTCCATCTCATCGTCGCCCCACTTGTCACGGAGGTTTGCTTGAGAGCGGCACACCACACAGACATACCACTTTCGCGCAGGCATTCACGTCGCGCGTGTCTAAGCGTGATTATTAAGTTAACTCTCTCTGTATGGGCAAGCAGTAAGCTGACTCTTAAAATTATTTGCTACAATTTTTTGTACATTACGTAATTTTCGAGGTGGTGTAAAATAAAACCTGAACTTTTCACAACATAATGAATCAGGTTACAGCAATTTAAAATTATATTCTTTTTTATAACACCTCAAAATGGAACAAAATTAATATATTCGGTTACAGCTCAACATTCTTCATGTTATTAGAATGTGATTAAGAATATTTTGGAAATTCGGTATGTCATTCGCTAGTGTTGCTTATTTTAAGGCCCCCGCTTACCTGGTGCTTGAACTGCGTTTGAAATACACGTTTTTCCGACGAAAATATTAAACGTGCGTCCAATGTGCTGTTCTACGAAAAGAACACCCATTTAAGACGAGGGCACGTGAGTACTTTCAAAATATCACGCAAATGAGGAACAAGCACTCCAAAACGACCAAAAAACTACTTTTTCAAAGACCTGTATTGAAAATATACGCATCAGATGCATACAAAACTACTCAAGGGTCCTGCACGGATNACTACTTTTTCAAAGACCTGTATTGAAAATATACGCATCAGATGCATACAAAACTACTCAAGGGTCCTGCACGGAACTTTACTGCAGAGTTCCCGCCAATAACGTACAAGGGTCACCTCTGGAAGTCCCATAGGTGCACGCAGAGCGACTAGAACACTGCTCGCTAGTTGAGTGTCTTGCACTTAGCGGCGACGACGCGCTTGATGCGCGTGGCAGTGTCGTCCTTATCGCTCCCGCGCTTCTCGGCCTCAGACGCGGGGAAAAGCGACAGGTAGGCGGGGACCTTAACTTCAGGAACTAAATTTAAAGTTAAAATATCCTTACTATAGATGAACCAAGTGTGGATTTCAAAGAAATTACAAAATGTCGTTCTTGTAACTTCAATAAACACTTCAGCTGAAACCAAACTTTGTATTGAAATTGGCTTTTTTAATTAGTACGAATCAAAGTGTTAAGTAAATATTCTCATATTTACTTACAAAAATTGCAATTCACAGTGATTTGGCATTTTCATCAATTTATCAATAAAATCATATCAGAAACCAAAAAAATATCCCGAAAATCTAGAAAAAAAAATTACTGATATCTTGGAAATATATATTTTCCACGGTAAATTTATTTTAAGAAAATGTATGGGATTTTTTTATCTCGACAGAGCATAGCCAATAAAGCACGCATTTTAAACCAAATCATTACAGATTGGCCACGTAAAATAATCCATAGCAGAAAAGTGTGAGAAAAAGCACGTGGTTATTTCTTGCAGGCTATTATAGAGGTGGAAAAAGCGACACCAGAACTCGCAGGGCGAGACCACACAGTACTTCAAAATACAGTCGTACACGGTGTGCAAGATGTCACTAGCCAGCAACATTTCGTAACGACATTCGCCAATCAGCGCCTAGGAACCTACTTTCCCGCCGAGTGGTACAGCTAATAGGGAACCTTCTGCAGCATGCAGTGTCCAATGGGGTGCAAGGCCAACTTCCACAGCTCCACGCAGACAATCAGAGGATGGGTACGCCCACAAGAAAGGAACTGCCATGCCACGTGTGCACGGGAGGGGCTTAAACCCTTTCATTGAAGCTGCAAGAAATAGATCAAAACTTAATAATATTTTAGAAATTATAAACAAAGTACGCCAAACCCGGTGTTATTTTTTATTATAAAAAGTACGCTATTTCACTTCTCTATTCCGAAGTATAATATGGTCTCACCCTGCGAGGTCTGATGCCACTTTTCCCACCACATATAATGGCCTGTAAAAAATACTCACGTGCTTTTTATCAGACTTTTTCTGCTATAGATTGTTTTGCATGGTGAATCTGTAATTATTTGGTTCAAAGTTTGTGCATTATTCGCTATGCTCTGTCGAGATAAACCAAAATTCGGTAAATTTTTCTCGAAAGAAATTGTGGGACTGCGAAAGCAACAATCCTTTCTATTGTTCCTACCAGAAAAAGCACGTGCCTTTTTGCAAATCCAGTTTCACAGGCCTGCGCGTCAGCACCCGGTAGAGTGTAACGCACAGCTGCTCATCCGCCTGACGCACTGTTCGCGGCGCGGTGCAGAGCCACAGGGCAGCCAGCATTCACGCGCCGTTGAAATATGCGAACGCGTCCGTACTTCCCAGCGAAAGTGCTCCAACGACACGACACGCGCTCCTTGTTATACTGTCGTTTAAACCTAAAAAAAAACTACCACGTGAATTCACATGGCTTCATTTTCCTTGAAGTGAAATTTACATGAGTAATTTCCCGTCCGCGCATCCCACCGCTGTGAGAAGATTTCCCTGGTGTGAGCATGGCGTATGCGACATTTGTTTTCTTTTACGTTTTCCCGAAAACGGTACATGGATACGAAAATATTTCATTGATTATTTCAACAGTTCTGAGAGCTACAGTCTCAAACGTTCAGTGATTCAAAAAGTATACATAACTTACTGTTAAATTTGAAAGGCTACAATTTTTTTTTACCTTTTTACTTATGTAGCTTAACTTACTTAATGAACGAGTTATTTAAGATCAGGATCTTCCATCAANTTTTTTTTTACCTTTTTACTTATGTAGCTTAACTTACTTAATGAACGAGTTATTTAAGATCAGGATCTTCCATCAAACTTCTTAAAAAGTACTAGAAAAATTTATCTAAAAACAAGTCGCAGAGAAAAAATCTTTTTAGGGGATATAAAAAGTCTTTATATTCGTTACATGACCGCTGACTATATATAAATAATGAGAGAATTGGTAATAGCTTATTTTCTCGTATACTTTTATTATATATGTGTATGTTGCTCGGAGCAGGGTTTCCCGTTATTACTCCNGTAATAGCTTATTTTCTCGTATACTTTTATTATATATGTGTATGTTGCTCGGAGCAGGGTTTCCCGTTATTACTCCTATTGTAAAAAATTCAGAACTCACATTATCAAGCAAATTTAGGTTTTCAAAAAGCTGAAGGCTAAGAACAACAGTTTATTTTAAGAATTTTTTTCTTTGCTTACCGACAGGTTTGAGCCAATTAAATGTTATAACTTAGCTGGGCAGGGAATTACGTAGGTANATTTTTTTCTTTGCTTACCGACAGGTTTGAGCCAATTAAATGTTATAACTTAGCTGGGCAGGGAATTACGTAGGTATTTTTAATGGGGTTGGAAAACATAGGCGAACACCCACTTGTGATATTCCTTTATACCAAATGTGTAACCTACTACGACTTTATAAGGGGAATGGAGTAGCGGTTAGGTTACTTGCCTCCCACCTAGGCGAACCGGGTTCGATTTCCGGCGGGATCTCCCTCAGGATTTCCGCACGTGGGAATCGTTCCAGACGATGCCGATTGTCGGCGGGTTTTCTCGGGGATCTCCAATTTCCCCCCTCCCCTTTATTCTGGCGATACTCCATACTCACCTCGCTTGACCACCATCGGCTCTCAATACCTCGATGTTAAGAGCCGCCCAAATCTCTTCTATCACTCGCTCACGATTTTGTTCGGGCATTAATCAGTAAAGTGCTAAATTGTTAGACATATAAATATATTACGTATGGCAATTATTGCTCTCATGTAGATTANCATTAATCAGTAAAGTGCTAAATTGTTAGACATATAAATATATTACGTATGGCAATTATTGCTCTCATGTAGATTAAAAAAAATAGTAATCTAAATTGGACGTCCAGGAATATTAATTTTACAATACTAACATGGCGTTAAAGGAACGTAGATAGGGCTCAACGTCTTATTGACAGCGCTGTCATTATAAACGGAGCAATCTACTCAGAGAAGCAGGAGAGGAGCCGTGAAGCAATCACCTATGGCTTGATGTAAGGATACATCCCAGCAGTCACCTGGAGTGATTTCGGGAAACAACGGAAAACCGATATCAGGATGGCAGGGCCGGGAATCGAACCCAGGTCCTCTAGAATATGAGTCCGATGGCCGCGCCACCTCATTATGTCATGACGTAAAAGAATTGAATTACTTTCCCCACACTTCTGCCAGTTGAACTAGAAGAGCGCCAGTTAAAGTATGGGGAATTATGGACAGAAATTATTTCGAAGTTTGTTTTCGAAAGTGCTTAATTAAGAGCGGGTCATTTGTGAAGCAGTCGGCTTCGAATATCTTGCAGTGACGTGCGGAAATGTCATTGATCTAGGCGTATTCACGAAATACTCAACTGTTGAGTTTTTGGCGGACAACTTTAATGAGGTTCCCCCAACCTTGGGGTTCCTATGTACCTGAAGAATATTTGTGTGTTGAAGACCCAAAAACCGAGGATCATTACGGGCGACACCAACACGCGCGCCTAGTTCCACATCGCCCCTACGCCCTACGCGATAGACGCTAGAACGGCTTGCAACCTTTCCGTTGTTGTTGCACGGTACTTTGATAATTCGATCTGTAACAGTTGGACTTTATTACACGCGACGAAAACGCACAGATTTAAGTACAGACATATAGCTGCACTTTCATCCATCCTCCGAAAGAAACTGCGTAGGCGGACTCTAAAAATGTATTTTTTTACAATTTCACGATTTTTGTTCTCTGGCTACTCTAAATATAGGAAAAGTAAAACTATCTTGCGTTAGAGTGTTTATTTTTACATATCCTGGTGATAAGTTATATTTCCAGAGCATTTAATTACTGAGATACGCGTATGCCAGTAAACAACGCTTTCACAGAAAAATCTTTACTACCGATGTGATACACTTAAATCGTTTTCTGCGTAAACGCATGGTACAATTATTTTACGCCACTAGCCATTGTCGTAATTTTGTAAAAACGGCGGAGCTTCATGTTACGGAAGTATGTTTTTTGCATGAACTTGTCTCAAACACAGCAAAAAAAAAAATCTAAAAAAAAAAAGTCTTACTCGCGATGAGAGCGCGCAATCTCCGTGAGATTGCATGCGCATGACATGCAGAAATAAGTTGCAAGCGGGTTTGCGACATTTCCTCAGCTGAGCTGCAGCAATGCTTCGAGACCGCCGCTCGCACGTTTTCTTTCAACACCGCCCTGTGCGACACGATCGACAAATGCAGGTCTGCCTGTTGCAAGCCAGTTTCCTACACCGCAATCATCCCGTGTCGATTTGACACGCTACGAATATTTCGAGAAGCCAGGGGAAATGGAACGCAAAACCAAATGCTGGTGACATGTCATTACTTTGCGGTGGGCGGTAACGAAACATGGTTGCAAATGGCTGTGTAGTTTCGCAAATAATCGAAAAGGAAACGTTCACTTTTTGCGAAATCAGGACGTTTAATATTTTATTGCACTCTGTCATTACAGTCATCATCATTATATACGCCTGACAAAAAGTTTGGGAGGTTCTGCGTAAAGGTAGTTTGCGTGGTGGGTGTTGTGTGGTTCTTTTGCGATCAACAGAAAGCACGTTAACGCATTGAACATGCCTGGTACGAGGTGAAAACAGGGGTTTATCATCGTCCACAAAACGCGAGGAACACTTCCAGATCTCATAAGAGCTGTTCAGATGGAATGGGACTTTCTTCTGGAAGATGACATCAACATATTGATACCAAGTATGTCACGGCGTGTTAGTGACCTGTACAATGCACATGGAGGCCACACACGCTACTAAGTTTCAGTAGGACGAAGTAAACCCCCCCTCCC
>NQII01009148.1:0-22265 GCA_002778355.1 Clitarchus hookeri
GCATCAGTGCTGCGCAACGTGTAGCCGGATGAAGACGTAGTTCGTCGAACACTGGAAAATCTCTTCCACCCTCAGGGGCCCGCGGTGGTGTAGTTGTCAGACCGCTCGCCTCCCACCTAGGCGAATCTCTCCACTACACTGTTCCACCCTTCGCGAAGTTTAGTATGAAATACGTGACACCCCCGTTTTATTAGTCTTTAACCAAGAATAATTATTCTGGCTCATTAAAGCGATTTTATAGACAGGCTAATTTAGCTAAGACGTTCAACCCAAATATCTTTCGAACCGCTTAAGGTATCCTGCACTACCATTTAGGAATTCTAAATCAAAATTTCGATTCCCTCATCGGTTCGGAAGATATTTGGGGTGAACATTTTAGTTAAATATAAAAATTAGATTAATTATTTGTATTAATAATACAAAAATTGAATCTGTTACAAATTTCAACATATGACATCATTACGTAAAACACTAACGCTTCCTGTTAATCGTACCTGAGACAGTATCGAAAAGTCTTAATATTGCAAAAAAAAATTAACAAATTTTTAAGAACTAAGTTTTAATTTGTAAAATTTATGTTTGTTTTAACGTACTTGCAATTCGGTATGAATTTTTGGTAGACAGAGAAGAATATACAACCCTTTCAGGCCCACTTAAATTTACAGTTTCAGGTGTTGCAAACAGAATTTTTATGATGGGTCCTGTACTTAGGGCGACGCAACATTTGTTTCCTTGTCGCAGCCAATGAGATGTAGGCTTTATGTTAGGTTACAGTTATATGAACCAATTATGGTCTAGATCAGTAAGACGTTTTACGAATATTTAACCCACAGGTGAGACGATTGGCCATTGAGCTTCGCAATGTACAGTACAGACCAAAAAAATACCTACACGTGTGTAATGTACACAACTGTACACACTGGGTTCGAATGGGTAAAAGCAGCGTTTCCTAACCTTTTTCAGCCACGGACCCCCACTTATTTCACTCACTTCAGTCAGTCTCGCACACCGCCCGCTGGCGCACGTTCGTCGTGCTAAGTAAGCGTAGCGATTACCAGACACCTGGTGGCATTTATTTATTATAGTTAAATGGTTCAGAGATGAGACTGCGGACCCCCATACATATACTCGTGGACCCCCAGGGGTCCGCGGACCCCAGGTCAAGAAACACTGGGTTAAAGGAAAATTCCCCTCAATTGAAATACAGTACTTTAAAGACAGACAGTGTTTATACTGTTATGTTGAGAAAGTATTAAAATCAGGTGTATTCTGCTTATGCAACTTCTCCGATAAGATTAGCAGACTTTAATTGTTCTTGCGAACTGCATGGGCACAGCGTGCCACGTCTATTTACATTCTGACATGAAAGATAAATAGTTATTTTTCAGTAGGTTTCATGATAGTTGTTATAATAGTGCTTTAAAAAGAAGTAATGTTTATTTTGTGAATTAAAAAAACACAATACCGTCAATAAGTTTGTGTACACCGTGGTATGAGGCTGCTTACTCTCGGGTCATTAGTACAAGTACTTACATGTTTACTTTGGTTATATATATNACGTAGGTTTTTATGTATATGGCAGACGAGTTGGTTTCTAGCAATTTATTTCATTTTGTCTTATTGTAAGGTTGATCTGTAAATTTAACTTATATGCCTGTCTAAAAAAAATTATAAATCACAATTTATTAGAAGCAGAAACGATATTTTTAGTGTTTCTTATATGGTTGTGTAGTTTTTATAATGTTTTGTCACTTTTAATACATAACGTGTTTATTTTATTGTTGTGAAAGGAGAAAACTGCACTTAAAATTAATTAAGAATTAATAATTACCTAAAAGGTTTCTATTCTGCCTGATTAGTGACAAATAGATCACATTATGATATGTATTTTCCCATTTATTTCACGTTTTAATTTTTTTCGGGTTTACTATGCAAAAGTTTTTTGAAATAAGTGAAAAGTCCGATAAATGTATTAATCTACACTGTTTCACATATTTTGCTTGCTCATTAAAGGGAACCACATGCACTCACAGTGATGAGCAATGTGTAAATTACTCTTTACGTGTCATGAAAACCTCAATGTTACGTGGACTACATTATTTGGCTTCGGTTCCTTAAAATAGTATAATATTATTTAATCACGCCATACGGCGACATATCTTAAACAATAATCATATATTACACCATAAAATCATATTTTTACGTTGACGAGGATAATCAATAATAGCTAATTATGATTAATATCAACTATCAAGACGTTAGGTTGGGACACTTCAATTGTATATTAATTCCAATAGACGTGATAATAACCCAGTGGCAAATAGAAATCATCAACTTTGCTGCTTACATACAAGTAGGCCTACTACTGTGTGAAAATGACACCTACTAGCTTTAGTCTTTTAGATTTTCAATATGCATTTGAAACCCTTTTAAATAATACAACAAAATGTCTCGTCTATGTCTCGTCTTATTTAAACGCATGCCTATTTTCTTTCCCCTTCCTTGGTCCCTCGTTGACAATGATCGATAAGGCTCCACGGGGCGAAAATTTCGGTACAGTAATCTTTGACGTCCAGTCCACAAACATGTATCATTTTATGAGCATCTAAAGTCCAAGTGGCTTACAGCTTAATGCAGTCTTGGTTTCGTCGTTTTTAGCCTTTCTGTCCTTTCCTTGAGGCGCGAAACGCAAGACGTTAAACGTTACTAGTTTTCACCGCTAGGAAAAATATTTCCGTCCGCAGTCACCGCGCGTGCGATAAAGGCGAGTAAATACAGTGTCCTCCTGCCTCCGCCAGCGCGNAAATATTTCCGTCCGCAGTCACCGCGCGTGCGATAAAGGCGAGTAAATACAGTGTCCTCCTGCCTCCGCCAGCGCGGGACGGCTTGTGCGGCTTTACGATGATGGATACCAGCGTTTTATGTTTACTGCCCGGGTTTCCCCTCCGTCGTAAACACCGAGGAGAGCGAGCGGTATTTTCGAGAGATCGATAAAAATGCTCGAGGCTCTTTCCTCTCCTATCGATCACGGCCGGCTGGTACGGACGGGAACAGGAAGCTCCGTCGTGTCACCGCCGCNGAGGCTCTTTCCTCTCCTATCGATCACGGCCGGCTGGTACGGACGGGAACAGGAAGCTCCGTCGTGTCACCGCCGGAGTGTCTCCTGCAGGAACGAGTGAGCTTTGTAAAATGGTACGCCACGCAGAGTAAACGCCACTTTGCTTCGCGTTACGTCGCTGCCCGCTGTTCTTGCCCTGTCCGAGGATGAGGCCGTAATGACGGCGTTCTCACCGCCTACGACAATGCTGGTATACGTGTACATGTCTCTTACACGTCCTTTACTGCAGTATACCAATAATAACGGTTATGACATAATTACTGCTGACAGCGCCCGGAAGTACGATACCAGCTATTAAAGACCGTGCTCACGTTAAAGTGGGCACTTTTGAAATAAATCTTTGAGAAGTGCCACTGTCCCTACCTGCATATATTTTATCTGGCACAATGTCAGGCATGTGCCCGGTAAAGTTGGAAACGAGACGAAGGGAAAGTAGTTCCGTTTCTTAACGTTTAATAAAATGTGTTAGGTAAAAATTTGTGAATACTGAAATTATTAAATTTTCTTTCTATTTTCTTTTAATGATTTTCATTATAAGAACTAGCAAAATCGTAAAACATTAAATTTGTATATTTTTATAATTTTACAATTTTACGTGACCGATGCATGAATAAAGTGATGAGGCACACGACAATGTTAAATTTACATATGGTGGAAGGATACAATGTAATCAGAGAAGTAGATCCTAAGCAGAGCTTTCAAAAAGTGCTCAGTTTACAGCGAGTAAGTAATTCANCAATGTAATCAGAGAAGTAAATCCTAAGCAGGGCTTTAAAAAGTGTTCAGTTTACAGCGAGTAAGTTATCTAATTCTTATAGCTAGCGATGGGCTCAATCGAATGAAACATTTCGATATATTCGATTACTCTTTACAATCGATTATTTCGCATGATTTTTACTTTCTCCCAGGAAAACATCTCGCTAAGGTAGAGCTGCAGCGGGCAGCTCGCAAGGACGAACGAAGTGTATTGTTATGCTTTATTAAGACGACGGTTTTAATGTTTAAGTATTAAGTGCTTGTAACGAAGAATGAAACATAGGTAAAACACTTGACAGTTTATTTGCTCAGATACGAATTGTGAATCTTAACGAGCGTCTCCAGCAAAATCGAGAAATCACTACCAGTAACAACAAAAGTTATCAAACTTTCGACTCCATATAAATTTACAGTATTACTTAAAGTGGTTGCGAATGATTTTGGCGGTGCTTACAACCGGTTAGGATAACTAGGGTTGAAGATGGAGAAGTAGGAGAATGCATAAGTGCGGGAAATTAGGAACACTCCAAGTAAACCCACCGACCGACGGTAAAGTTACATTTCCCACTTCCGAATATTTGGGTCAGTCCCGCCGGGGATCGAACTCAGTTCGCCGTGATATGAGGCGTAGCGTACATAGAAAACAGTTTTGCTGTTGCAACTAAAACAAAGAAAAAAGTTTGTTTTGTTTAAATAATAGCAATTGAATGAAAGAACCTTTCCTGGGTCAACATGTTCCTGTAGTAGATGTTTTTTATTTTGTAGACAGATTTTGTTAAGATGTAAGAATTACAAAGATAAAAACATCAGTATGCAATTTCTAAAATACAAAAATTAACTATCTATTGCAAATAAAAATGTAAAATTTTTATTTTCATGATGATTATGTGTTTGAATGTTTCTTTTTTTATGTATACTTTAAAAAAATTGGTTGGAGAAAAATCGTAAAGGCTATATATAAATATACCAACGAGTTGTCATATGTATATTATTTGAACAACGAAAGAAATGCCTTTCGAGAAGCGCTAATACGTAGCGAGAAAAATACTGACCGAGAGAAGCGACGAACGAGAGAATTTTATCGAGAGGACTATCATCGAGAAGCGCTAACGAAATACGAGAGGAATGCAAACCGAGAGAAGTGACGAATGAAATAACTTTACTGAAATGGCTATTGAGAAGGGCGAATGAAATGTGGGAGGAATGCAATCTAAGAAAATTGGTGTTAACGTTAGTTGGCAGGCGGTCTGCCTTATGTGACTCTATCAATGGAAAATTTAAATAGAAAGGAAACCTTGTTACACTTCCCAGAAAATCAGCGTCGTAGTGCAGGTTTCTACAAAATTTGTAAAACTAAAATGAGTAAATCTCGTTTACTTGCATTATTTTCAAGCTAATACACACGAATTCGTTTCAATAGCTTTCAGTAAAGTTTGTTGCATTAATAATTAATTTTTAATCATCCGTTTCATTCGAAAGAATCATTCTATTACTTTACTGAGCTATCGAAATTTCATTTGGTTGTCAAAATATCTCGATTGTTCCCATCACTAATTAGAGCCTCATAAAAGTGGTTAGGTATTTTTTTAGTTATCTGACATTAAACTGTTTAAGAACCCAACAGTTTTCTTACAAGTTTTAGCACGTTTCAGAATTTATTGATGTGATACAAGAGAAATTGTTTTTTCCGGAAGATTAATTGACACATGTGGTAATGCTAGAAATATTTTGTGGCAAATAAATCTAGAAAGTGTGTGGATATGTCATTATTTTTGTTACCTCTGAAAACTTCTCTTTATGTTACCATAATAGCGTAAATAGATTTCTTGGAAATTTAATGCGTGTTTCACAAGTTTATTTTTTTTTTACTTTTAAATTTATTTATATTAAAATTTAAATTAAAAGTAAATACAGGTAAAGACTTAGTTACACGCGAGATAAGCATGATTTGAAATAAACGCTTTGTAGCATTCATTCAAAGTGGCAATACCAAAACTAATTTCAGACTACCGGCTACTGAATACATAAACAAATGAAGAATTCGTACGAATTTCAAAATTGGGTCTACAAGTTTCAAAGAGAACGCCAAATTAAACTTCACCGTAGGAGAGTATTATTACAACCGCGTAAGAAATGCCAGAATATTAGCAGAGAACACAGGAAAATCTCATTATTGTTTGTGAGACCTTCCTCACGGGTAGACTCAAAATCAAACTTCCACTAACGACAAAAGTTTCCATGCAGTTTTTTTTTCTTTTCGTGTGGCTCAACACGCCTGGAGGAGGTATGCGGCTCAGAGAAAATTCATGTTTATTTCGTGAAATTTTAATTACTTCCCAAGGACATATTTTGAAAAAAGAAATACACGTTACAATTTCAGAAAGTTCATGAATTGNTTTCTCCCAGGAAAACATCTCGCTAAGGTAGAGCTGCAGCGGGCAGCTCGCAAGGACGAACGAAGTGTATTGTTATACTTTATTAAGACGGCGGTTTTAATGTTTAAGTATGAAGTCCTTGTTGCGAAGAATGAAACATTAGTAAACCACTTGGCAGTTTGTTTGCTTAGATACGAATTGTGACTCTTAACGAGCGTCTCCAGCAAAATCGAAAGATCACTACCAGTTACAACAAAAGTTGTCAAACTTTCGACGCCACATAAATTTACAATTTTACTTAAAGTGGTTGCGAATGATTTGGGCGGTGCTTACAACCGGTTAGGATAACTAGGGTTTAAGATAGAGAAGAAGGAGAATGTATAAGTGCGGGAAACTAGGAACACTCCAAGTAAACCCACCGACCGACGGTAAAGTTACATTTCCCACTTCCGAATATTTGGGTCAGTCCCGCCGGGGATCGAACTCAGTTCGCCGTGATGTGAGGCTTAGCGTACATAGAAAACAGTTTTGCTGTTACAACTAAAACAAAGAAAAGAGTTTGTTTTATTTAAAGAATAGCTATTGAATGAAAGACCCTTTCCTGGGTCAACATGGTCCTGTAGTAGATGTTTTTTATTTTGTAGACAGATTTTGTTAAGATGTAAGAATTACAAAGATAAAAACATCAGTATGCAATTTCTAAAATACGAAAATTAACTATCTATTGCAAATAAAAATGTAAAATTTTAATTTTCATGATGATTATGTGTATCAATGTTTCTTTTTTTATGTATACTTTAAAAAAATTGGTTGGAGAAAAATCGTAAAGGCTATTTATAAATATACCAACGAATTTTGATAGGAATATTATTTGAAGGACGAAAGAAATGCCTTTCGAGAAGCGCTAACACGTAGCGAGAAAAATATTGACCGAGAAAAGCGACGAACGATAGAATTTTATCGAGAGGACTATCATCAAGAAGCGCTAACGAAATACGAGAGGAATGCAAACCGAGAGAAGTGACGAATGAAATAACTTTACCGAAATGGCTATTGAGAAGGGCGAATGAAATGTGGGAGGAATGCAATCTAAGAAAATTGGTGTTAACTTTAGTTGGCAGGTGACTCTATCAATGGAAAATTCTAATAGAAAGGAAACCTTGTTACACTTCCCAGAAAAACAGCGTGGTAGAGCAGGTTTCTACAAAATTTGTAAAACTAAAATGAGTAAATCTCGTTTACTTGCATTATTTTCAAGCTGAAACACACGAGTTCGTTTCAATAGCTTTCAGTAAAGTTTATTGCATTAAAAACTAATTTTTAATCATCCGAATTACTTGGTTTAGTTTTCAAAGTAAATTTGGTTTTCGGAAGAGCTGGCAGAGTATACAGACATGTGTTATATAATTTTCCCTTCAGAAAATATTCACTTATTTTATGCGGCTGATTTCCAGTAAGATAAATAATTTTAACTGACGTTTATGCTTTAACGATATATTTCCACGATTTTCGAGGGATAATACGTGGGTAGGCCGTCTTACCGAGAGGTTTCATTCGAAAGAATCATTCGATTACTTTACTGAGCTATCGAAATTTCATTTTATTGTCAAAATATCTCGATTGTTCCCATCACTAATTAGAGCCTCATAAAAGTGGTTAGGTATTTTTTAGTTATCTGACATTAGACTGTTTAAGAACCCAACAGTTTTCTTACAAGTTTTGGCACGTTTCAAAATTTATTGATGTGATACAAGAGAATTTTTTTTTTTTTCGGAAGATTAATTGACACATGTGGTAATGCTAGAAATATTTTGTGGCAAATAAATCTAGAAAGTGTATGGGTATGTCGTTATTTTTGTAACATGTGAAAATTTATTTTTATGTTACCATAATAGCATAAATAGATTTCTTGGAAATTTAATGCGTGTTTCACAAGTTTATTATTTTTTTAACTTTTTAATTTATTTATATTAAAATTCAAATTAAAAATAACCACAGGTAAAGACTTAGTTACACGCGAGATAAGCATGATTTGAAATAAACGCTTTGTAGCATTCATTCAAAGTGGCAATACCAAAACTAATTTCAGACTACCGGCTACTGAATACATAAACAAATGAAGAATTCATGCGAATGTCAAAATTGGGTCTTAAAGTTTCAAAGAGAACGCCAAATTAAACTTCACCGTAGGAGAGTATTATTACAACCGCGTAAGAAATGCCAGAATATTAGCAGAGAATACAGGAAAATCTCATTATTGTTTGTGAGACCTTCCTCGCGGGTAGACTCAAAATCAAACTTCCACTAACGACAAAAGTTTCCATACAGTTTTTTTTTTCTTTTCGTGTGGCCCAACACGCCTGGAGGTATGCGGCTCAGAGAAAATTCATGTTTATTTCGTGAAATTTTAATTAGTTCCCAAGGCCATATTTTGAAAAAAGAAATACACGTTACAATTTCATAAAGTTCATGAAATGGAAGCAGGCTCTAAATAGCCCTGAAGAAATCGAATACACGCCTATGATAAAGAAAAAACAAGTGGAAATGAGTTTGTTATTACGTCGCTTCAAATGGAGCTGGCTGGCGGTATTTGCAGAGCTCTCATGCCGTCTGCTCGTGTGTGGAATACTCTCATTGTATTCACCTATCTCCTATTATACAGTTGAAGCCAAACAAAGGTGCAGCTTTTTGCTGTTCGCTTCCCATTAACTTGCTGCGTCAGTTTGCCTTTGTTCGTTCCTGCCGACGCGAATCGATACTTTTGGCCACAAAGCGGCTGTATTGTTTCCCGTGGTCGATAGCAAACGTAAATATCTGTACATATCCAAATATTGTTTGCAATGCCTTTTTCAGAACAATGCATTCTTATGATAAACCATTTAAAGCAGATGCGTAAATAAATTAGACATGAGAGTTTGNGCCTTTTTCAGAACAATGCATTCTTATGATAAACCATTTAAAGCAGATGCGTAAATAAATTAGACATGAGAGTTTGGACTGATTAACTTAACACACTCGTGCACACTATCTAAAATCTAAACAGTGAAAACTGCTCCATATCAGCGAATTTTACCGAAGTTCTGCTAAATTTCTTCTTCCAGAATATTCTTGTGCCTCGCGCAAACAAGGGTCCGCGGTGGTGTAGTGGTTAGACTGCTCGCCTCCCGCCTTGGCGAAACGTGTTCGATTCCCGGCGGGGTCGCGCTAGGATTTTCACACGTGGGCATCATGCCGGACGACGTCGCTGGTCCGTGGGTTTTCTCCGGGATCTCCTGTTCCCCCCGATCTTGCATTCTGGCGCTGCTCCATACTCACCTTTTTTCATCCTCATCGGCTCTGAAGACCTCGATGTTAAGAGTCGCCCAAATCTATTCACTCGCTCACTCACTCGTGCAAGCAAAGCATAACCAAGTCTAGAAAACCACACCAAAGGGGAAACGCACCACATTTGTGCGCACTCATTTGAATACTATTTTGCATGGTAATTACTTCTTACTGGGTTTTACCAACACACCTATATTTCCCTGCTTTTATTCATACGGATTACAAATTATGTATCGTAATTTACAGAGAAAATATAAGTGAAAGTCGTATTTAACTAACAACAAAGTACTTTTATGTTAGAAGTATAAGACGCGTGTGATATATGGCGAATTTAGGAAACAACCAGACACATCATTCATAGGGTAATTTTTCAAAGGTTTGATTAAAAAAGTGTTGAGATAACGCGAATAGACTATATAGTCTGTTCGCAGTTTCTTCACACTTTTTGAATCAAACCTTTGAAAAATCACCCCATGAATGACGTGCTTGGTTGTTTCATAAATATGCGATGTAACGCCAGTGTTTTATACTTGTGTTAACATATAAGTACCGTATCTTTGGTTATATTGAACTTTTACTTATATTNTGTAACGCCAGTGTTTTATACTTGTGTTAACATATAAGTACCGTATCTTTGGTTATATTGAACTTTTACTTATATTTTATTTATAAATTATCATATTTCATTTATCATTAATTTGAATAAAAACAGCGAGAAAAGATGTGTGTTGGTAATGCCTAGTAAGAAATAGTTCTCATGCGAAATATTATTACAATGAGCGCGCACGAATCCGGTGCATTGGGTCTCTGGTGTAATTTTCTGTGCTCGGGTAAGCTTTGTTTGTAGGGGACGGAGGAATATCCTAGACGTAGAACTTTTGCAGAGCTTCAAAAAAATGTGAAGTAATCGTGAGTGGACTATAGTAGTTTATTGGCAGTTGCTCAAGTTGAAGTCCAGACAAGATAACACCGGACTTGTTCCTTGATTTCCTTGCAGGGCTGTTATTGAGGCGTCTCGAACAACCTGCGGTCCAATGCAAGCACAAACAAAATTGTGTGTGGTTGAAGTTTGACATGTATCCAAATGAATTCGCAAAATTTACGGGCATTTACTAACCACGAAATACAAATATTCACTCTAAGATAAGAAATTATTCTTAAATTTACCACATCAGTGAATACGTATCATTGAAGAAGCGCGAATGGTGAATTATTTTCCCACACATTCATAGCGAAGTTCCTACATTTACTCAGGAATGAGTCAAATGCATAGCGAAGTCCACAACTTTGTATAGTGGCGATGCTCAACATTCCTGTATCTGCAGCCTTCTCAGAGGTATAATTTACATGCAATGTATAGTTTAAACACTTTCATTATAGTTTAGGAAGTTTACAAGAAATGTTTTTTCAGTGCAGTCTATTCACACTAACTGAATCAAATAGTTGAAACTTCACAATTTGTATTACGTGTTTCGGCGTTTTATAAATATTCCCTACGTCACAAGCTTTTTATACTTTGTAGAATTAAAAGTACAATATTTTTGGTTGAATTGAAATTTTACCTGTATTTGATCTGCAGACTATATTATTTCATTGATAAACGGGGAGATATAAGTTGTGTTGGAAATACCTAGTAATAAATACTTCTCGTGCCAAATTATATCGAACTGAGTGCGCACGAATGCGGTGCGTTGCCCCTTTGTTGTAATTCTACAGACTTAGTTAAGCTTTGTTTGCAACAGGTGGGGAAATATAATGAAAGTAGAATTTTAGCAGGGTTTCAGAAAACTTGGAAGTAACCGTGAATGAACTATACTGGATGGTATTATTTAGAAACAAAACAAAATTTTAATTCAAATCATGTTTAGGTACTTTCCGTTATAATGGAACAGCTACCTGAAGTCAGGCATGCGACGGTACTTTCATACATACAGCATGTTTCTCAATGTACCTCGTAATTGAAGTGAGGCGTTCTCCTAAATTTTTTAAACTCCGAACACCGACGAGAATTGCAAATTTTTTTCATTTTACTCCGTAACATTTTCAGAAACTTTGTATTCATCTCGTGAAATATGCGTGGGTCTATTTGTGAGCGCCATGAATCCCGAAAGAGAAGTAATTTCATCACAGCAATAAATGTAGCAAAATATACGGCACGTTTCCCTCATTTCAGTCGGAAGGTAATAAATTCTCAAATATGTTGGTTTTTCCATGTGCACTTAAAGCGGGTAAGGTGGAAATGTGTCGCAAGAGAATTGACTCAATTTACATTTCCTTTTATACGTTCCGTGCATTATTGCGCTTCGGACAGAAGGTAGGACTTATGCTCATGTTCGACAGTAGTTACACGTTGCACAGACAGAAACATTTTATTTCAGTTATCAAACGAATTTGTTCGAAAAGTATTTGTTTACACCAAATAATATTTTGTTTACTCAACTAACCTGCTTTTGCTCCAAACATCTTCATTCGTTCTCTTAAACCAAATAAATCATTTAAAACTAATTTGTTGAGTTGAAAATGTATTTAGTTGTACGTAAATCATCTACTTGTATTTAATACAAACAACTATTTTACAAGTACGTTCAAGTGAACGGTTTGGTTGTCATAAACATAATAAATAATATCATAACTAAGTCAAACGAAGATTTATTTTGGGGAAGACAATTTGGCTAGCTTGAATAAACTGAAGAACTAGTTGCGGCACCTAAATCATCTTGGTCCAGTACTGGCGTTTATTAGTTTTGCTGTAGGGAAATGGGGATATTTGATTGCCTTTTTTTGAATTTGCAGATCGAGAGTTCCTTGCGTCTGTTACAATTTAGATTGCAAAACTATATTAATTTATGATTTGAAATATCATAAACATTCACAATAAAACAATTTTAACAGAAAATAAAAAATTAAATATAAACAATTTGAAATATTTGACCTAAATTGCATGAATTAACTACTACAAGAAACTAAAAATGTAACTTCTAATATGACAGTCAATGTGATTTAGTTTGCAACGGCGTAACATACAGGCGCCAGTATTCCAGGTTCTAATCTTGGTCGTCCTTTCACATTTTTTTTATAATAACAGACAATATATTACACGTAGAGTCATACAAATATTTAGTTGCATCAAACAAATCTAACACTTTTGAAACAACCGGATGCGAACAAAAAATAATTTTGTTTCAGCAACAAAATATTTAACTTGCGTTATGCAAACAATTAATATGGTTGTGCCAAACGAAATTAGCTTTACACACAAAAAAAAAATTTTCCAGTGTACGAATAAGAGGTTTTCGAAGAGTTGTTTTTGAACTTCATTGCGCACATATACACCACATTCGTATGTGTATCTTAGGGCGATGAGCGAAAAAATATCTTTGATATACCCTCATTGACAAGCGTTCTGAACTGGATTCACTCTAAACCTGAATAAGTGATTTCAATTGGTAGAATTATTTGACTGAATCTTTAAGGTGATGAGATGTTGTCCACGGGCGAACACGTGAGATGCTCTGAGGGTTTACTTCCGGACCATTGCAAATTCACTAGGAATCAGCAGCAACCACTGTTTAGTCAGTGAGAACCGGCAATTGGAATTATCAGTAGATTTTTAATGATTAGAGTGAAGCCGTTTCAGCAGCGTTGCAGACAAATTCGCACATACGGAGTGGTTGTAAATGTTTCGATTAGAAACGCCTGAACTCCAGGCAACTGGCCACGCACTTCCTTCTCACTTGTGTGAGAATTACGCAGCTATATCATACTTAAATACGTTTGGGGGCAGCGGTGGCGTAGTGTCCAGGGCGCTCGCCTCCCACCACGGCGATCCGGGTTCCATCCCCGGCGGGTTCACTCCCGGATCCTCGCATGCGGGAAACGTGCTGCACGATGCCGCTTACCGATGGGTTTTCTCGGGGTACTCCCGTTTCCCCCCGCCCTTGCATTCCAGCGCCGCTCCATTCTAGGGTTTCATTTCTGTCATGCCCGGGGATGACAGTCACCTACGGGTCCCAGCTGGAAAGACCGTCACTCGGAGGGTGTTGTCTTGCCCTGGGTGCACTCCCCACACGCTATTATTATTATCAATACGTTGGAGTGCCATCTGCATAAACCACACGTCACACACAATGCCCAGTAAGATGTCTTACAAGACCTCAGTGAATAGTATATTTCGAAACTGGCGCGTTACTCACCTGCTTCTATAATATCTAAAGGAGAGAAATCCCAAAATACTGTTGCAGGGTTTTTCTTTATTTTTTTTTGTGGAAGCATGCATTAACACATACATTTATTTATAATGTGTGGTCTACAGTATATGGATTTTATTTACCCCGATATGAGTGTCATTAAAATTTAAGAGGTAGATTCAAAAGTATAATGGCTCGTTGGTAAAAAAACAGAGATTAAATATACGCAGTTATAAAATTGGTGAAAACTAAAAACAATTTTGTTGGAGGGAATATTCATTCGCAAAAATTACAATTATTTACTTACGTTTCATTGTTAGTGACATGCATTCCATCCTCTTTTATTCACTTTCATTTCACTCCAGGCTTCGACACCATTTAGCTATTAACCTAAAGGGACAGTGATATGTATATTGTTAAGTTCTCATGGGCACGAAATATGCTTAATGGATGCTATACAGTTCATTTTACAACAATATTCTGAGGCAAATAGCCTAGTAGATAACTGAAATTAGCTATAGGCCTACCAAGTGTAAAACTGGTATTATTGATCCATTCTCATATATTGTTTTTGTATAGAAGTGGGTTCGTATGAGGGACCAAAGGAAAATAACTGATTTTTATTTATTTACACCTCTATTAAAAAAATTAAAAATTTAAAAGTTTTTTAATAATTTAAAAAAGTTATTTGTGTTATTTTTAATTAATATAATTTTTACTTTCAATATATGTTTATGCAAAGCACACTTGCTGTGTACCTCAGGGTTTTTCCAGTGCACAGTAAGTCGTAGTGATAACATGTAATGATTCTCATATGAAGAAGGAAAGAGCCAAGACTAAACGACATAATGTCAATGAACAATAAATTACTTCCTGAAGTCAAGGTGTTAGACATCCAAAAAGAATGATAGAGTGTGGGAAACGGCAAATAGAAATTTTCGCAAAACGTTTATTTTAATGATGCAGTTGGAGCAATTTCACGAAGAGAATTCTGTATGGAGTATTCGCTTTGGGATGGCATAGAAAAAAAAAATCTTAAACCAAAGTCTTTTGGCTTCACTAAATTTTTTTAATATTTAAAATTTTTTTCGTATGTTTTGATATTGCCACAGAAAGGCTAGGTCAAGGATCAGCGAACACCGTTATGGTTACCGTTGGACTTCGATGACAGAACGAGAACAACTGGTCGGCCTGAACCATGTACTTTGGTTTAGTATCCTGTGTGTCAGAAGGAACTAAAACCTTCACATTCTGTGACTTAAATAGCGTGATTTTTTAAATTTTTAGTAAAGACTATTAGTTTGTATGTACTAAACTCAAAGTACAGTTTAACTGCTAAGAAAAATTATCTTGCTAAGGTAACTAAAAAAATAGCTTGTTAAGGTAACTATTCATCAAAAAACTGAGTGTCTACCTAATATTTTTGAGACTAAAACGAGACTATGATACTAAATTTAAGATTGTAGAAAGACAATACTACTAACCATACACAATAACTTATATTTTGACTGTTTGTTACAATTATTAGTAATTATATGTAAGTTATTTGATTTTGTTAAAGTTAATTTTGCAATAAAAATGTGATTAAATACACAAACCGTCTTTGGCGTCAGTCCCTCTCATGTCTCGTCAGTCCCTAGAACATTGATTTTAAAATAATTTGAATTTCTCTTATAATACTTAGTAAAGTGACTGGTCCTTTTAGATGCAACAAAGTAGATATTATACCCACAGTATAAAATTAAAACAATACTGATAACCATCTAAAAACACCTTTGACAATATTAGGCGATAAGTTAACCATATTTTGAAGAACCACCCATATAACAAAAAATAAAGTACTTTTTTGTTGACGCGTGTAAAAAACGCTTGTGATACACGGGATATACAGGAGAGAACTAATCACGTCATAGGCCTACACGGGGTAATTTTTCAAAGGTTTCAATCAAAAAATTGCGAAGAAACCACGAATAGAATATATCATAAAATGTTGGTCTCCGCTTCTTGTCAGTTGTTCCTGTACAAGCTACTGAGCGGGTAGCAGCGCACAGACGTCGTATTTCCCCGAGATTACGTAAGAGAACGTGGAATTTTTAGAATTCAGCCCAAGGTTTCATTTCGTATACCAGACTTTTCAATATTCCAGACGTACCAGTTTCTTTCATCTAATGTGCGCTCTCTATAAACACGGAGCTTCTCCCAATCCACTTCTGCAAGCCGCTATCCATTTCCCTATCCAGGAACTGGCCGCGAATCATGTATTCCACCGCCTGCGAGCGAAGGAGAGGAAATATAACCACGTGCAAAGCTGGATTCGTTCCAGGAAGAGAATTATTTAAATAAGTAGCGTGGTTATGCATCCCGACGAAAATTGCATTTGGAAAATGTAACACACACTGGGAAAATGTTACTCACATTACTAGAAAGTCACCAGATAAAAAAAAATTCCATAGCATTAAGCACAGGAATACTGGTAGACATTGAATTCTATAGTCTACTAGCTAACCCTGCCACGCGTTGCTGTGGCATAAAAGATTTTGGTTCTATTCATTTCTGTGAAATTAATTGAAAGAAGTACATGTATTTTCAAAATCTTTGTTATTGAAGTACTTGTTCGTATACAATGTTTTTAGTTTTACCATCTTCCGCGCGTATGAATAAGTTGTGTGGTTTTCCTACTCTAGAAAACGACACATACAATTGGCCGTGCGAAATACGTTCTGTTTCTAAATCTATTCCGCACATTTGCAATGACTGCCCTTGAGCTTTATTTATTGTCATTGCAAATGCCAATCTGACTGGAAACTGTGTTCTTTTAAAGCGAAAGAGAATTTCTGATTTAATAAGTGGAACTCTGGGAAGAAGCACATCTTCTCCTTTGAAAGAAATACTATAGAAGTATTGCTTATAGTGAATACTACAGAAGTAGCTTCTATAGTATTGCCCATCATTTTTTTTTTTTACTGCAAGGCGTGTGCCGTTGCAAAGTTTTTGTGGATTGATGTTACGAAGTAAAATGGCTGGCACTCCTATTTTCAATTTTAATATATGTGGAAGCAATCCAGGAACATCAAGCGAATTTAGAAATTCTGGCGGATAATTTACCGCTTCATTTTCGTGTAATGTTACATCCACAGATTTGTATGTGAGATGTTCGCTTGTCGATAAGTATCGACACACATATATATATATATTAGTATCGATATATCGATATATCGAACAGTGACGTAATTATAAGTATATGTATATCGATATATCGTTATATAAATTTTTTATTGCAAGGCCTGTGCCATTGCAAAGTTTTGGTGGATTGATGTTACGAAGTAAAATGACTGGTTCTCCTATTTTCAATTTTAATATATGTGGAAGCAATCCTGGAACATCAAGCGAATTTAGAAATTCCGGTGGATAATTTACCGCTTCATTTTCGTGTAATGTTACAATCACAGATTTGTATGTGAAATGTTCGCTTGTGGATAAGTATCGATATATTAGTATCGATACATCGATATATCGAGCATTGACGTACTTATAAGTATCGATATATTGTTTTTATATAAATAGATAGATCTGTTGCTAGGTTGCGACTTTACATTGTTGACATTGCATTGTTGACGTTGCATTGTTGACTAAGGCGCTTCCTGACGCGAAAGCACGGTAAAAATGAGATTTTCACAGATTTTAGTACCTTTACAGGTAATACAGATAAAAAAGAAAGGTGCACAAACACTCGTGGGAACGAAAGGAAGGTTTATAAAAGAACAGAATGAAAATCATTGATTTTTTCGGAAGTTACACGCGTCCGAACAAACGGACACAAGGTTTATATATATATATATATATATATATATATATATATATTCGCTGTTCTTTCACGCTTTTTGAATCAAACCATTGGAAAAATACACCGCGTAAGACATGTTGGGTTATTTCCTAAATATGTTTAGAATCACAAGCGTTTTTATACATGTGTGAAAATCAAATTAATTTATTTTTTGGTAAATTCAAATTTGACTTATATTTGATCTATAAATTATGATATTTAATTTATAAATAACAAGAACAAAAACCGGGAGAAAATAGGCGTGTTGGTAATGCCTAGTAAGAAATAGTCCTTATGCGAAATATTATTATTATACTGAGTGCGCGCTGTGCGGTGCGCTGTCCCTCTGGTGTAATTGTCTTGCTTTGTTAACTTGAGGCGGAGTAATATCCTGGAAGTAGAACTTTATACGGGCCACACTTTATATAAAATATATTTTAAATATAAATGCTTATGTTGAAAAATAAAACAAAAAAAAATTAAATATGACAGTTTACGTACTTTGCAGGAATGGTCAATGCCACCACTCGGTACAGGCCGATAGCAAGCAGCATAATAGAGAAATTAACGCCACCTATGTGTTAAAAATGTAATCCAACATGGAGGGCGCCGACATCGCAGCCTATACTCTAAAAACATAAACAAATATGGGTACTGCCTGGTGGCTAAATCAGCAGTTCGCCTGGTGGGTGAATTAAAACACTAACATCACCTAGGTATTGAAAATGAAAAAAATATTAAATGCAATATGGCGTCCTCCGGCAATGTATAAACAAATTACAAACGAAAAAAACCACCAACATGGCTGCATACAAGAGAATGAGTAAAGGTGAGAGGTGGTGGAGGGGATACCTGCCGACTAAACAGCCAATCCAAATTGGCGGTGCTTGGCGTGGTGCTGGGGGAGACCTCCGAAAATTTAAGTTTTATAAACACGTTTTTAATAATAATTTTTTTAATAAATTTTAATAAGAAATGAATTTGTTAATAATTTTTTATAAATTCTTAATAACTTTTTAATATTTTTTTATAAATTTATTACAAAAAATGTATGAATATTTTAGATTCTTTGGGATTTTTTGGGTATCCAAGGCCAAAGGTCACAGTGTCAAGGTCACCAACATTTAGCATGGCGAATAATATGGCCGCCGTTGGAATCGGAATGAGAGATCATGAACAGCTCCGGGCTCCACCGCCAAGACGCCGATGGCCGGAAACATACCAAACCTTTCTACTAGCAGGCATAGACAGAGAAGAGAAATATTTGAGAACTTGAGCGAACAATAGTTCTTTTGGGCGTGGAAGGATTATAACCTGACTTACTGTTAATGTAGATTGGGGGACACTCATGAGTAGGATCAGAAGAAGGACCAGCAGTGTGTATGTTAGGAGAATTTGCTCTTGAGAATGACAGACATTCAGCTCGGAAAGCCATCGAAGGTAGAAATTTATCCACTGAGATAAGACTGGGGTTAAATGGATAGAGGCCGGTACACTGAAATACCTTAGTAGCATTTCCATTGGATGCAGCTTTGTTCCAAGCAGCTGCGAATATTTTTCCTAAGTCAGACTTTGTAATTGATTCTGTAGGGTGATTGTGAATGAATGTAGTTGCTTCTTGACGATAGAAAGTTTTTAATGGTTTGAATAACGTGCGATCTAAGGGTTGAAGAACATGAGTCTTGTGAGCTGGCAAACACAGAGAAGTTCGATTTCATTGTCTCTACAAAAATTTAGACATTTCGTTGAACAGTGCGACGCATGTCCATCCAAAATAAGCAGGCATTTCCCTGCAAGTCGGTGCTGATGAAAATGTTGTAACCATTTGAGAAAGAAGTCCTCATTGATGTAGCCACAATGTCAAAAAAAAATTTCTGGTAAACTTCCTAAACTGTATTGGAAGTTTTCAACCTATGCATTGTATGGCAATATTACCACACATCGAACTGCAAATGTATGAACGTTTAGTATAACTGCTATGCAAAGTTGGGAATTTCTCTACACGTTTGACTATTTCCTGAGTAACCTTGGGAACGCTACAATGGATGTATGGGAAANTATACTGGTGTGGTAAATTTGCAAATAATTTCTTAGAGTGCAGATTCTGGCATGGCTGTTACAGAGCCAGATGGCAAATTCGCATGGTATAATTCTCTATACCGCACATCTTAAAAAAAAAATAATGTTTGGAATGTACACACCACTAGCACTGAAACAGGCCACTACTGACACATTTAAACCGCGCTCTACACTGGTCACGTTGATGACTTCTCTTTGACCTTTCTCGCTAACTATTTTTGATGGTCTGTTGTTCAAAGGAAACCCTAATTCATCCACATTGAAAATTCTCTCTGGCTTCTCACCGAGTCGTAATTCAGCTTTTCAATTTCTGCAGAGTTCGTAGAAATCGCTTAAGTCTTTTCCATTCATTGCAGCTTCTCTCATCTTTGGTAAAGGGAGTTGAGGATGCCTGGCCATGAACTTAGCGAACCAACCCTTCCCTGCCAATTTTACAGAACTATTCCGAGGAACTTTGAGACCTTTCATTTCCGCGCACTTGTATGCAGCATTTCTTATCTGAATCGCAGTAAAACCGAAGCCTCTTTAGACCAGCTCAGAAGTCTCTCGCACAGTTCCACTTCTTCTTCAACATTTAGTGCAGATGGAGTACCTACTTTATATTATATCCTTTCTTATTGGCTCCTAATAACTGTTTCAGCTTCACTTTCTGAATTATGTTTTGCAATGTCGTAAATAGTATGGTATGCAGCTGCTTTGATGGTTGTTTCTCCATGAAGGATGCTGCTTGTAGCCTCGGACATTTGACTCCCCAGACCCCTGAATGGTGGTGCTTTTCCTTTTGTAATTTCTCACCATCTTAAATTAACAAAGTCACAGGTTCTAATAGCAATGCAGTCAGAAATTGGGAATCTCACGCACACAAAATATATATATTGTACACATACAATATACATACAAATACTCTATAATTACAAACACTGTAAAATTCGTTAAGGAATCAGCATTGTGTAAAATTCTACATGACATGAATTAATTGAACAAAACTGTCTCGTATCCCAGAAGGTGTTAGTTAATTACCGTACTGTAATTATACAGCAAAATATTAATAAACTGTAATAGAGAAGAGTACCTCGAAAAATGAATTCGGCACCTAGGTACCTAATCAGGTCACTGGTAAATCAATATATGCAGTGGCTATATTTAAATACTCGTATGAGAACAATTTATGGAATACTAGCGAACCGGCCCGGCTTCGCCCGGGTACGATTGAGTTCTACAGTGAAACAGTTATAAATAAATTGGAAAAAAAATAATTCAGTTATGTGAAAACAGAATTATAAAATTGTACTATGTTGGCTTAGGTTTTTAACTAATTACGGCAACCCAAAAGGAAGGGAATATTTTTTACCTCATAGACAAGAAGTAGGGTATTGTTTTTGGAGTGTATCTGTGCAACTATCACGTAGTTACCACATTTCCGCTTTCCAGCGTCGATGTATGAAAATCAAAACGTTAGTTTAATCAAGTTGTAGATTTAGAATTAACTGTACCTAGGAACTACTTTTTGCGCTTGCCTGAGGGATCTTAGTCGATCACAAAAGTTAAGCAACGTTCCCAGCGGCACACATTTGGATGGGTGACCCTTTAGTGGCATAACATCTGAGCACTTTCGGGATTCGTAGGGCACGTTAAATATTCGGTCCTGGTTGTTATCGATTATAGTAGTCGTTAAGCCATTTCAGAGGTCCTTGGGCGGCCTGATAAACTCTGACACCAGAGGAAAAAAATATTTCGGTCACGTTTCCAGCCGTTGCAGAATGAGGTTTCGTTGTTATTCCACAGGAACCGTAAAATTTTCCGGGATAAAAAGTATCATATGTCCTATTCCAGGAACTAAAGTACCTACATACAAAATTTCAGAAAATCCGTTCAGCCGTTATGGAGCAGAGTGGTAACAAACATACACACACAGACTTTCGCATTTATGATATTAGTAGTATGAGTATAATAACCTGAATGCTATCAACCCTCTAGTGTTGTGAGTTGTTTTATTAATTTTACTTGTGTAAACTAAGTGGGCGATGCCTTAATATGGTATGGCAAATTAAATAAACCACAAAAAAAAATTTATGTTTTTTTCATACTGAGTGCGACCAGCCGGCTCTTATTATTGTACCACATATACAGGCTGCGAGCAGCCACGGTATAGCGGGCTACACTGACGAGCCAAAAAAACTGTTATAGGCTTGCGAATGCAAATAACAGAGGTATGGAACCAATCAGAGTAACGCGATGCTTTCGGCAGCTAGATCGGTTACTGCTACTACAATGACAGGTTATCAAGATTTAAGTGAGTTTGAACGTGGTGTTATAGTCGGCGCACGAGAGATGGGGCACAGCATCTCCGAGGTAGCGATAACATTTGGATGATCGCGTACGACCATTTCACGAGTGTACCGTGAGTATCGGGAATCCGGTAAAACATCACAAATTCGACATCGCTGCGGGCGGAAAAAGATTTTGAAAGAACGGGACAAACGACGACTGACGAGAATCATTAAACGTGACAGACGTGCAACCCTTTCTAAAATAGGCGCAGATTGGATTTGTGGACTTCCCTGCAGGATTCATGGTGTGAATTGCCTCCTGCATACCTTCAG
>NQII01009148.1:22515-55974 GCA_002778355.1 Clitarchus hookeri
ATCCTGCAGTCAACAAGTATAGAGAATTCGCAAGAATATTCTGGGAGTTGGGACCCTCGGCGTAACGTGGCATTTAGAGAAATTTCTAGGCGATGACATACGACCCTATAATTACTGTAGCGGCCCACAGGCCGGCAGTTTTGGTAGAAGCCTTCTGGCTGAGTAAGGTGACCGGTAACCGGGACATCGGTGAAGAGGACGGACGACGACGGGAGATTGCGAGGCGACGGCGGACGAGGTGTTTGTGGTGTGAATATACGAGAAGGCGTGACAGCCGACCGAGTGAAGGCTACTGTGCATGAGGGCGCTCGGAGAACTCTATAACATTGCGGACTGGTGGGACCTGGACTAAACTGAGGTGGGACTGAATAACATTTGACACGGACTTTATTGTAAATATTGGAACTGTCGAATATAGTCATTTGATTTGTAAAATAATTGAATAGGTATTGATACACCGTCTATTGAGACTGATTTCTAATATTTAATTACGTTAATTTCTTTGAGATATTTGTAAATTGTATTGATTGAAGTCATTGATTGTAAACATCGAGATATATCAATTTATTGTGAGATGTTGGGTAGAGAAAATTTAGTTTGTAGTTTTTGTAAATAAAATTAGGAAATTATAATTAACCCGTTTATTTAATAAAGACCTCCATCCTTTAACGAACTTGGTTTAGCCCAATGACTTTGAGAGAAAATAGTAACAATATGTATCTCTGCAGAATGCGCACCGTCCAGTACATACACNGTTTAGCCCAATGACTTTGAGAGAAAATAGTAACAATATGTATCTCTGCAGAATGCGCACCGTCCAGTACATACATACCGTCCTTACTCTCTAGACCGGCGACTGCTAGCAGTCTCTAATGATAACGGCGTGATGCTTTTACGAAATACCGAGATAATTATTTTTTTTGTAAACGGAACTTACGCTTACGTGGCTGTTTAACAGTGGCAATGAATTACTTTTAAGATTTGAGATAGACAGGAACACTCTTTCATCAATTCTGCCGAAAGATGTATNAACAGTGGCAATGAATTACTTTTAAGATTTGAGATAGACAGGAACACTCTTTCATCAATTCTGCCGAAAGATGTATTTTTCCTTGCGATCGGAATTGCCCCAAAATGTTGATCGAAGTTATCGCTATTTGTAGACTTTCTGCTGTGTTGGCCAAAACGCAAGTGGAGATAACTTTTTATTGCAATTGAAACATGAATATTGTATTTTGATGAACAAGCTAGAAGACAATTCGAAGATGTCGTAAGAATATTCGTTACTGTATTTGCCAGAACTTATTTCGAAACACGGATTATTGTTATTAGACAAAAATTAAAGGACGTAACCATCCTTGTCGTCAAAAAAGCTACCTTGCACATATCAATATATCACTCTTAAGGATTCTGGCGAAACTTACTCTTGAAGTGCGATTACCAAGATACGAGTTAATAAGTTTTAAATAAACATATATTAAGAAAATACAAAAAAGAAGAANCTTGAAGTGCGATTACCAAGATACGAGTTAATAAGTTTTAAATAAACATATATTAAGAAAATACAAAAAAGAAGAATGAGGGAACTACACTGTCTGTGTTGTGTCCGTAGCTTTCAGTGTTGCCAGTTTTCTTATTATGATCGTATTTGCCCCGTGATCAAAATAGCCCTGCCCTACTCTNCTTGAAGTGCGATTACCAAGATACGAGTTAATAAGTTTTAAATAAACATATATTAAGAAAATACAAAAAAGAAGACTGAGGGAACTACACTGTCTGTGTTGTGACCGTAGCTTTCAGTGTTGCCAGTTTTCTTATTATGATCGTATTTGCCCCGTGATCAAAATAGCCCTGCCCTACTCTNCCGTAGCTTTCAGTGTTGCCAGTTTTCTTATTATGATCGTATTTGCCCCGTGATCAAAATAGCCCTGCCCTACTCTACACGCACGCATTCACGAATCCGCACAATAGAGCAATTATAAATGACAAACTTAAATTCCACAATTAATTTTACTGGACTTTCTTTTACGCAGAACAAGACTTTTCTTATTTATATTCTTGTCAAATATTGTATTTCCTCTTTACAGTAATGTTTTGCAAATATCTTCCAGAATATGAGTTAAATTTTATTTACACAATTATGTATAATTAAAAATAGTTGCATTAAAATTTTATTTGTTTTTAGTGCCGAAGTTTTTATGAGAAGGTCTAAAAATTGTTTCCCAAAAATACAGTTAGAACTATTAAAAAATTGGCTGATATAGGGATTAGGAATACGAGAACTTTATATTCTATTCGCCTAAAATAGCTTAATATGTTAACTATCAACATATAGACCTCAGTTTTTATCTCCGGACATATTAAAGTAAATACTAAAATTAACAGTTCTATGATACAGCAGAAGTTAAGTATTTAAAAAACAATATAAAGAAATGTTTTTCAGCAAAATTTAGTTATATCCACTGTAAATACTCTATTCTTCATTATTTTTGCATAGGATACCTAGTGTGAATAACGCACATTCTTGAATTCCTCTTAGCCCGAGGATTTTTAAAATAGGAAACGTCCATTCCTTCATTTAATTAAAGTTTTAATGGAACAACATTTTTAAATTATAACTCAATATGTTGAAAAAGCTTTGAGTAATGTATTTCTAGCTTAGAGCATTTATATAGCCTTTGCAAGACCGTCCAAATATTGTTGTAACGCTACTCAGATGATACCTTCAAGTAGTTCTATTAAATATTGAGATATAACAGCTGCACGTCATCAATGTACATATTTCTATTTTTTTAAACATAGTTTCAAATGTTTTATAAATAAGTTATACTCAGGCATAAGATAATGTACGTTGCCAAAATAACAAAAATTAAAATAATTTATACACTTTTTCATGGTCTATGGAACAGGTTCATAACTCAAAAAAATTTTCAATCCAGAATGGCCTTAAATATATTTTTAATTCATTAATTTATTTTAGCCAGTACACTAAATTATTCAATACCTTGTGGTGGGAAAAGTTAACTAATTCAGACATGCTTGTATGTTAACTTTACTTTCAGTCGTCACATATTAGTTGATGATGAAATGTCTATTCATTTATTATTCTTTTGAGAACGTAATTTCTCGTTATCAGAATTNGTCACATATTAGTTGATGATGAAATGTCTATTCATTTATTATTCTTTTGAGAACGTAATTTCTCGTTATCAGAATGACCTATTTCATATTGCCTACATTACTGCATGTAAAATAAAACAATTACAGTTGAATTTTCCTAAGTCTAATGATTCTTAATATAAAATGGGATGTATTTTTCCGGATGTAGCGAAGAATGATGCATTTATATTGTTGNGTCACATATTAGTTGATGATGAAATGTCTATTCATTTATTATTCTTTTGAGAACGTAATTTCTCGTTATCAGAATTACCTATTTCATATTGCCTACATTACTGCATGTAAAATAAAACAATTACAGTTGAATTTTCATAAGTCTAATGATTCTTAATATAAAATGGGATGTATTTTTCCGGATGTAGCGAAGAATGATGCATTTATATTGTTGCAATTCAGTAATCTAGTGATATTTCTTGCCAATAAATGAAACGTTGGCAAAATATGACTGTATTATCATCAAATGCCCAAGCAAAGAGCTCTGTGAAATTTGTCTTTCAAGGGATTCAAATATTATTGTTAAACCAATGGTACAATAATTAAATGATTCTTACAAATGTAGGGAACAAATTGGAGGTTTGCGTATGAATATATATTGATTAACTTATACTCATTCTATATTTTTAGTAGAATTAGTCAAAAGTTATCTTTGCGACACTGTTGCTGTTACCAAAAAGTTAACACCACAAATAATTTTCAGTTAATTTACTAAACTGTAATTAATGTTTTTAACCTAAAAGGTACAGAAAAATTACCACGCAATACGCAGCAAATACAGAAATACTGGCCGTGGCTACTAAACAAAGTTTTGAAAATCGCTACGCATTTGACTTTTCCCTCGATTGTAGGAAAGCTACTACGAGAGCATGTAAAAATAATTTATCACCACTGATGATTTCTCAATGCGTGTTTACAATAAAGATATATGTACGGGAATCGTTTCTTTGAGTAAACTAGAATTACAGCTGCAATGCCTGTCGCTACGCGGACGTACATTTGAAANTGTACGGGAATCGTTTCTTTGAGTAAACTAGAATTACAGCTGCAATGCCTGTCGCTACGCGGACGTACATTTGAAACGATTGCTCGCAGATTGCATTGGCGTCGGCAAAAACTTAACCACTTGGCAAAGGCAAAACGTGATCACTGTGGAACTAAGAAGTTGTTGGGTGTTGGAAACTCGTTACATTTGCCCGGAGGAGTGGAAGAGGGCGGAGGGGGGAAGCGCATCCAGTGAAAAGCATTGACCTTATCTCCCGACCTGAGCGGCAAAACAACTACTTTTTTTTGCTCCACCCGGAACTTAGCGGAACTTCGATTTCTCGCCTGCACTTTTGAAGACGAGTGTTAGGCGCTTCACGGCGAAGGCAGACCGGCGTTTTTGTAGAAACTATGAGTTTGCAGATACAGAATGTCGTTGGGACCCTTTCAAGCATACTTCAATAAAAAATAAATACTTAATATGGAAAGGCGTCGTCGCGCGAAAATACTCAAAACGTACAATCAACAACAGAATTCGAACAACTTAAAACATTTTGATATTGTTCGATTTACTAAAAATATATTTTAATGCTGGCAACTATCTTATACAGAAGCAACTGATACACTCTATAGTTTTTAACTAAAAATATTGCCAATATTAGGAATGTAAACCATGATTCATTAAATATGTGAAAATAACTGTCGTAAATTAACACGATAGTATTATCAGCAAATTTAAACTATTAAAATTTATATATCTTAGGAAAAAATATTACAGAAATTTTTTTATCATCAGCTTTCAATAAAATGAAATTCGGTTGAAATTGAGAAGAGTTTTTTTTTCATTACACAATAAAATTTTATAAGTATTATAACAATAATTTTTGCATATGTAGTGAGTTTGTTATTTTTATATGTTATTATTCGAAAAACAACCAACAATTTTTTATTCGAATACTATAAATTGTACAAATAATTGCTGAGTATTATGGTTTTATTAATTTAAATAAATGGTAAATAGAACACGCCCCCACTGCCTAGTTCAAATTTAGTTCTTCACTTTTTCTAAAATTTATGCAAAGCGATACCTTTCTACAACTCTTAAGATTTAGTCTTACTTTTTGTGTGTGCGTCAGAGACTGCATGTCCCACAACCAAGTCCAATATTAAATTTTGGCTACTGTCAGTTTCGAACCAGAAAATATTTACAGATTTTACGAAATACATTCGAAAGTACTGCTCTTAAGTCAGTATTGGCTAAAAAAAAAAAAAAAATCTCAATCTTCTTGCGCCCATATAAACGTATAACAAAATTATTTCAAATAGAAAAATGGTCTGAACAAATTTTTATGAAGCACTAATCACTGAAACACAACATGAAGTCATTTTCGAAGTACCTAATTCTGACGAAACATTTATGCCTTAAAGCTTTTGATATGGTAATTTTTATTTAACGATTTGCCCCTAAATCTAAATATAAAATTATCTATGTCAAAGAATATATGACAAAAATGTATTTAAACATGTTTTAATTATTCTATACTCAATAACTCCTTATTTACTCATAATGCAAATCGTTATGTATTAATAAACATTTTGTTCGCGCTTGATTTTTTCTTCTAACATCTGAACTCGGGGAATGATGACGTGAAATATTTAATTTGACAATTTTCTCTTAACTGAAAGTTAAATTTTTGGTGTTTGTAGTCAAGAAATGCGGTTCCTGGCGGTAAAGCCCCAATAAATAAAAAAATTAAAAGAACTGCTCACACCCACGGAATTAGTGTTTCAAATTACACTGAAGAGTAAAACAAACTGGTATACATGCCTAATATCGAGTAGGGCCGCCGCGAGCACGAAGAAGTGCCGCAAAACGACGTGGCATGGACTCGACTAATGTCTTAAGGTACGCAGGAGGCAATTCACACCATGAATCCTGCTGGGCAGTCCACAAATCCATAGGAGTGCGAGGCGGTGAAGATCTCTTCTGAACAGCACGTTGCAAGGCATCCCAGATATGCTCAATAATGTTCATGTCTGGTGATTTAGGTGGCCAATGGAAGTGTCTTAAGTCAGAAGAGTGTTCCTGGAGCCACTTGGTAGCAACTATTGACGTGTGGGGTGTCGCATTGTCCTGCTGGAATTGTCCACATCCGTCGGAATGCACAATGGACATGAATGGGGGTGCAAGTGATCGGACAGGATGCTTACGACACTGCAGAAACTAGTAATCTCAATACAACTATAACGCGTCAATGAACGTTAGCCTCAGGACTGCGTAACACATGCATTGTATGGACTTAGGAGCCGACATCCAACCTCAGAATCGTTGTTGTATGAGCCTTTGTTGTTATCCCCACGACACAGGTTTATGCTCTTCGTCTGTGTTCAGGAAGAAGGGGGGGGGGCGGTGGCTGAGCGGTTAGACTACTCGCCTCCCACCAGGGCGAACCGGGTTCAATCCCCGGCCAGGCCACTTCTGATTCTCGCGAGTGGGAATCATGCCGGACGATGCCGCTGGTCGGAGGGTTTTCTCGGAGATCTCCCCCCCCCCTGGCCGTGAATTCCAGCGCTGCAACTTTCTCGCCTCATTTCGCCCACATCGGCTCTCAAGACCTCGTTGTTAAGAGTCCCTCCCCCCTTCAAATCTCTCAACTCCACTCGTCTCAGTTCGGTAACACCGCAGAACTTCACATTACGACTGGAAACGCATGTCCTGGTCTGACAATTTCAGTTCCTAACTGATTTCGGTAGATAGAATAGTTCACGCATCTATAGCTCCCGCGTGCCAACATCGAGATTACTTGCTGACGGTGGCTTCGTAATGATATGGGATGTGTTCAGTCGGAACGCATTTGGACCCCTGCGTATGCCTTTAAAAACCTGAGAACATTGTATCGTTTTTGATGTGATACACATGTTCATGGTACGCGTTCTTCCTGACAGGTTTTAGTCTTTTACATCAGGACATGCACCACCGCACACGTTCAGAACCGCCAAATTAAAGCTGGAGGTACACTCGTCAGTGTTTGCGGTATTGCTTTGGCTCTCTCATTCACCTGATGTGAACCAGTTGCCTCCAATCAGCTCGGAATAACACAGCCGTGCTTGTTCTTAAGAAGGCATGGTCTTCATTACCTACAGACTACATAAGAAATACGTTTTGTCAATTGTCTGACATGTTCGTGTGTTTCTACGGTACAAAATTATACATACATGGTTTAAGACAATTATCCCATTTATATGGATTTTCTCTGTACATTGGGTTACGTATAATTAATTACATGAATATTGTTATAACTCTATTTTCTAATTTACTTTATTATATATATATATCTATATTTTGCTTTATTTGTATTAGTATACATTTATGCATCATTTTATTTTGTTATTTCATGCTGTATGTTTATTTTACATTATTTTATGTTTATATCACTTTGTTATAAAATAATTTTATATTAGTAATAATACTTTAACTCTATCCTTTACTGAAGTCAGAAACATTAAAGGTATAGGAAAGCTTATCACGAGTTATTTCAGAGGCTTCCTTCAGGCTACGTTCAGCAGTATGATGAGCCGGCTATGCTCTTTCTGTGAAACTGATGCACACACTGCAATCCAGCTCTTGAAGAGTCACTATTCTGTGGCATTGCGTGTGCGACGGACCTTGAGGTTGACGTGAATTAGGACAGTTGAGTTGTGGTATTACGTACAGCACCTCTGAATGCCAGGAGATTTGTAAGAGGCGCTTGAACGCGACGTGGCGAACTCGGTTTTGAGCGAGAAAGTAATTTCGCGCAGGAATACTGGCGCCCAAACTGAATTTCCTAATAAAATGCAAATGGGAAAAGCGAGAGAGCCTTTGGAATCTCTGAGCTAATTTCTTCCAGCTCTCCTCTTTGTGGGGTGAAGATTGCCCTCCGAGAAGCCCTGAATGAGACGACTGTACGCTTTCAGAAAAGATTGCTTTGAAATTGAGGGAAAGTAGAGGTGTAATAATATCCACAAATGTTCTTTAAATTAAGGAAATTTCGTTTCATCTGTAGAAAAAACTCTCCGTGAGTTTCACAGAAGTTTTTTTAAAATGTTGAACTTCGCGTGATTTAAAAAAAAATAATTTTAAAATATAAATTTAGACATGTTGAAATTATTATGAAAAAGCATTACACCTATTGTCATTATACGTATGTTGCATTATACATAAACATTAAAAAAAAAAAGTATACTTGCCCAAAGCGATGTTCACGTACCTGTTAGTTCTATATACTAAATAGTGTAGAGTGTTATTTTTGCACGTTATATTCTAAGGTATTTTTTTTTTAGTTTCCCGTGGTTTGAGTTCGTATTGAGGGCTTTGTAAATGTTTCAAAATACGCGAATTCCATAAATATTTTAAAAAAACTTGAACTACTTAATATATTTTGGTGGGGTTATATTTATTGACAAAATATTTGAATGCTGCTAACTATCATACAGAGCAATAGTTAATGCAGTAGTTTTCTGTTTAGAAACTTGCAATCTTATAGTTTAAAATTAAGGATGTAAACCACAAAATCAATAAATATGCTAATATAATTGTTCTAAAATTAACAAAGTAATATTGTTTGACAGTTCTATAGTTTTTAAATGTATATAACTTGAGGAAATATTTTTTTTCAAAATAATTAACAAAAGTTTTTATAACAATTACAATGGATATAAAATATTTATAATTTTAATTTTGACATTTAAAGACTACCTGTTTTTACCGCAATGCCTCCCACGAGAATGGTTCCGCCATTAATCAGACCACACAACCACCAAGCAGTTAGATTAAATTTCCATTATTATTGACAAGGCATATATTACCGATATAACGGGGCCACGGTGACTGAGCGGTTAGACTGCTCGCCTCCCACCTGGGAGAACCGGGCTCTATCCCCGGCCGGTTCACTCCGGATTTTCGCAATTGGGAATCGTGCCGGACGATGCCGTGGGTCGGCGGGTCTTCTCGGGGATCTCCCATCTCCTCCGCCCTTGCATTCCATCGCTGCTCCATTCTCACCTCATTTCGCCTTCATCGGCTCTCAATACCTCGTTGTTATGAGCTGCCCAAATCTCTCAACTCAAAAACTCAAAGCTTTCATGCCAAATAGTTCAGACTCAATAATTAACCTACTATTTTCTTTTTATAGTGTTCGCGCGATTACAAAAAAATGCTTCTACCTTACACCACGGACCGGCACCGAAATTTAACTGGATATGAAAATTATGTATCCAGAATTAAGTTTCATTCCGAAGTAGCTGAGCTGAAAAGGGAAAAATCCGTTAGTGTGAAAATTAATTCAGAATAAATATTTCAGTTCAGATCCCATCGGACTCGAATAGTAATCGGAACCGCAGCTATATCCGGACACTGAATTGAACTGAAATATGAGAAAGGCATTCCACAGGACTGAAATGCATGAAGTAATATAATATCGATTCAAGTCCGGATTGTAATTGGACAATGTTCCCCCAATACTCCGAAATGTAATGAAATATTCTGTGTTGGTATAATAAATGCGAAGACTAAAACTGAACTGATTTGACCGAAAATCCCACTTTCCGGAGAATTTAACCCACAAGGTGGTTTCATTTCGGAATAAGTCCAAATTGAACTTAGACAATGAGCACCAAATTTTCCGAACTGAAAATAAAAGTTCTATGTGGAAGTACTTCATATTAGCACTATATCTGAACTGATATTATTGAAAATACTGATTTCCGAACTGTAATCCACAAGGTGGCTTCATTTAGTTCCAAGCCAGAACTTAAACTAGACACTGACCTCCAAATTTACCGAACTGAAAATTAATTTTCTATGAAAAAGTAATTTGTATAGAAACTAAAATTTAACTGATTTCATTGAATATCCGGTTTTCCGGGCTGTAATTCACAAAGTGGTTTTGTTTCCGTTCGAGCACAAACTGAAACTAGACAATTCTCCTAATATTCTGAAATAAAAATTCATTTTCTGTGTGTAAGTACTTAATTCAAAAACGAAAATTGAACTGGTTTTACTTAAAAGCCAGCTTTCAGGAATTTAATTCTCAAGGTGGCATAATATAAGTTCAAGGCCAATCTCAGATTAGACAATGATGCCCTAACTTTAAAAAGAAAATAAATATAATGTGTGGAAATATTTAATACTATGACTGTAGTTATAAGATTGGTTTAGTCAGTTTTAGCAAATGGGCGAGGAATGTGGTTTCGTGCTGTGTCCACCATATTGAATGATGTCATGTTGGCCGTAATATGGCAGCCATCGTACATGCCCTTGACGTTGGATTGTCAGCCATCTTGTTTTCGTTTGCCATCTTGTTTACTGTCGCTATTTTGTTTCATATCACCAGTGGCCATTTTGTTACTGCTCTACTGTCATGTTTGCATGAGCTGTCACTATGGTGCTGCACTCGTATGATTCGCCATCTTTGTTTAAGGCCTCGAGAGTTTGCTGATGTCGTGTTATTTTTTTATAACTGCTAGTGTATGCCTGTAATATTAGCCATGTTTGCTCCTCTCATCGTCCACCAGAGTGCACCACTTGTGGCTGCCATGTTAGTTTCTCTTTTCGTCTACTAGACGGCACTGTTTCCTCAGTCGTCATAGGTAAGGTCGGCTAGTGATGTATATAGTGGTGGGGACTCTCGCCCTTACAATCGCATTTATATAAAGACTAATTAAAAACCGCTCTTTTGGAGGGATGGAGCAGTGACCCACCGATACATGGGTCTTGGAGCAGACAAGCCATCTTAGCTAACGGAAAATGTGAAAATATAAAGTGTGTACACTGAAGAGCCAAAAAAACTGGTGCACCTGCCTAATATTGTGTAAGGCCCCTCGAGCATGCAGAAGTGCCGCAATACGACGTGGCATGGACTCGACTAATGTCTGAAGGTATGCAGGAGGCAATTCACACCATGAATCCTGCAGGGCAGTCCACAAATCCAATCTGCGCCAATTTGAGAAAGGGTTGCACGTCTGTCACGTTTAATGATTCTCATCAGTCGTCGTTTGTCCCGTTCTTTCACGATCTTTTTCCGGCCGCAGCGATGTCGAAGATGTGATGTTTTACCGGATTCCCGATATTCACGGTACACTCGTGAAATGGTCGTACGCGAACATCCAAATGTTATCGCTACCTCGGAGATGCTATGTCCCATCTCTCGTGCGCCGACTATAACACCACGTTCAAACTCACTTAAATCTTGATAACCTGCCATTGTAGCAGCAGTAACCGATCTAGCTGCCGACCGCATCGCGTTACACTGATTGGTTCCATACCTCTGTTATTTGCATACGCACGCCTCTACCAGTTTTTTTGGCTCTTAGGTGTAAATGATATACACACTGCCTTCTATACCTGTTGCTTCATTTAAAAAATCCAGTAAGCTAATAGCAGCATCGTTTATTATTTTCCTTTTTTTTTCTAATCACCCACGTATACCAACTTTAAATATGCAGAAGAGCGCGAACACTGACGATCTTTCATTGAACACGTATTTACCCGAGCATTCGACAAATGTTCTCGAGCATTTCTCCCATGTGTCCGAACAACGTTCGAATGCTCGCGGGGCCGCTGTGGCTGAGCGGTTAGGTTGCTCGCCTCCCGCCATGGCGAACCGGGTTCAATCCCCGGCCAGTTCACTCCGGATTTTTGCAAGTGGGAGTCGTGCCGGACGATGCCGCCGGTCAGCAGGTTTTCTCGGGGATCTCCCGTTTCCCCCGCCCCTTCATTCCGGCGATGCTCCATACTCACAACACCATCCACATCGGCTCTCGAGACCTCGCTGTTAAGAGCCGCCCAAGTCTCTTCACTCACTCGAACGAGCGCGAGCATCATTCCGCTCGATTGTTCGCTCGGCGTGAACGCGCCTTCAGATACGCTTGCAACCGTGAACCAAAGCCGATCACGGTGCTTCTTTCCTGATGTTGTGGTTTGTTGTGTACCGTTCCAACTTGGCATTCCACATAACAGGGATCCAGTGTCTCCCACTTTACACGGCTCTAGCAATAAACATAAGCGTTTCCGGATATATGTTCATTTACGTTTATTTACCCTCTTCTCGCCCTTAATACGTACTCACAGATTTGACGTGTATTTTATGATGTACCGATTAGCATTTATAATTAGAAATTTGCAAGCGTGGCTGAAATGTGCGATTAAAAAAGCATCATATATGTATAACTTAATAAACTAAAAGGAAAAATATTTATGTACATTTGCAGAAATTAATTTTCTTTTCCGGCAGCCCACATTTATTTTCCACGTACTTAGTTAGAATAGGACAATTTATTTTATGACGGACGTTAGAATTTAAAATATCAGCAGTATCATGGACGAAAAATTCATAACCATAGTGCCTTGGATCTGCTAAGGACGTTTAGGCGTTCGAGGAATTCTGTTGTAACTGTATGCTACTCTGGAATGCATGGCGGTTTGCGGTCCTGGGTTTAAGGCTGACGCGATTCTGTTCTCGGCCGGACGTTAGGAGTTAGGGCGATACAGTATAGTTCAGATCGAAATAAACCAAAGTAATAGTTTAGCAACTCGAAAATTTTTACTCTTTTTAAAGTATCTTAATTTATATTTGTTTTAAGTTTCTTGTCATGGTTATTTTCCCATAGTATTCTAAGTAAGGCCCATTTCGGGAGTAATGTATAAGATTTTGGGAGTTAAGTACAATGTTATCGAAGCACCCCTATATTGAAGGAATGGATAATTACTGACTGCTAATGAATTAAGTTAACCAATATAATATTGGAGATCAAATATACCCCCAAGTAAATTAAGTTATCCTAATTTGTACTTAATTATAAATAAAATTTTTTATTGCCTAGCTGCTTGTAAGGATCTAAGGTCATTAAAACTTATGGCTTCATTTTTTTTATTCAAAATGTATTGATTGATTTCTACAACTGTTGGTATTAATTGATCTTCCTAAGTTCGTATTGTATAAGTAATTGTGGTAAAACAAATCTTTTACTGCTCCTTTCCAGACCTAATATAAGTACAATGTAAGTATAGATGATACTTTTTTAAAAACTATGACTTCTGCGATAAATATCAGAGCGTAACTTTTTTTTTTCATCAAAATAAGCTAATATGTCGAAGCGAGATCGAGATGCCCGATATTTTTGGATCACCCAAACTGAGAGATGTCGCAACATATGCGTGTTTTAATGAGAAAATATTTTTAGTAAATTGCATTAAGCAACCCACTAAGTCACGGGTTGGCATGTCTGGCCCGTTTTCTGGAGGTTGTAGTTTCAGTTCCTTGTGATTGCACGGGGATTATCTCACAATTGGATTCCCGTCAACATTTCAGAAAATATTCGGGTAGTTCTTGAGTACGAATATTAAGTTCACTCCTTAGTTTCGTACCAATCGTTAAACTCGAAAAACTACGAAAATTATCGCTATGAGCAATAATATAAATACGCGTTATCGTAGTCACGTCAATTCTCCCAAATGTTCTTAATATTAGAACACCAAACCATTTTCGCACTGAAATATACCCAGTGTTTTAACATCGATAGCAATTACAGGCGCAGAAGCTATAAATTGACAGTTTTAATAGCAGACTTCTGTAGCGTAGTTGTCTACACATATTTTTACGGTGCGTGATGTTCCGGGATTAAGTCCTGGATAAGGCATGGGCGTAGATTTGTGTTCTCTAGTCATGCATGAGTTCCCGTATATAAGAAACTGTGACTGGTAACTGACATAAGAAAATTGTTCAATAAATATACAATATGATGTAAAAGAACGTCACCTGTCACGCGGTGCTGGATACGATAAGGGTTCGATTCCCACCGCCGACAATTGAAATTTTTCCCAATATGTTGTGGGGTCTGGCTCGCCTTCATGCTGCGCAAAGCTATTAACAAGTAACCGCATAATCACTGTTAGGGAAATATACCGAAACAAAATAACTTAGCGGTTTTTTTTGACGTAGGCTTTCTCGGTCCCTGACTGGCAGCGTGAGACCTTGGAAAGGAGGAGTAGGTATGATTAGTTATTGCACGTCGAGAAAGATTTCTTATTGGCCGGGCTGCCGCCTGGCAAGTTGGTCTCCAATCGCTGCCCGGCAAACAACGTCCCGCCATATTGCTGGCCAGGGGACTATTTTGCTTGGCGTGTGTGTCTGGAGCTCGCGATAAATGCTACTGACTTTCTCTTATCTTTTCCTAAATATTCCGCGCCAGAATAATCCTCAAGTCTCCTAGAGTTAACCGGAGATACCACCACCGTTGCGTTGTCTGAAATTCCTACTAGTCTTAAGATTGTGTATTCATCAGCATCCATCTAAGAATTATGAAGTATAAAACTACGCATATAGATGTATGAAACACAAAAAAATTAAAGATAAAATTCACAATTATTTCCGCCATTGACAATTTTAACGGCTACATACCCTCTAACTTATTATTATTTTCTTTTTATACAAGCATTGTTAATGAAAAACAAAAACCATGTTTAATATACTCAAATATAATCACTTCATATTTATTATAGTCTTGAGGAATTTATGTCTCCACAGCAGTGATGTAGGCATAAATCGTTTGTTTTTATATATATATATATATATATATATCTTCATTGATAAAGTAGCACTTAATCAAAACGTTTGAGCTGAAGAACAACAGTAGATGCAATAACTTGTATTTTTCATTTTAATTATTTTTACTATCTTATTATATAGTGTTATTTACTTAATTTCAGATTTATTGATAACCAACTATAGTTATTTATTTTTGTTAATGTGTCAACCATATTTTACGAAAAGAGGGGGGTGGGGATTTGAACCCGGAACCCCCCTTCCTCCCTGTTTACGTCCCTGCTCTGCAGAAGCGTTGTCAACTGTCGACGAAAAGTTTGCGGCCTCACAAAGCTCCACTGGAGGCAAAAGACAGCTTCCGTCGCAAGCAAGAGCGTCATAATCGCAAGACCGCAGTCTGAACAAAGCGAAGCTGCGCTCAGAAGCGAAATTGCTCCGACGAGTCACAACGCACCCTCTGGTGCTCCGAGATAATGGAGAGTCTTAGGTCGAGGTGGGAGTTACTCCGAGAGCGCTCAGCTGCGACGAGCAGCGTCTGCGTTGCTCGCCACCAGGGGCGCTAGTTACGCGAGCATTCGCAGCTGATGATCTGTAACTTGATCCTTCGCCAACGGAATCCGAAGTGCGCCAACGCCCCTCTGGGGCTAATTGCGCTGCTTTTAACTTCAGAAAACCATTCCAGGGAGCTGTCAACAATTTATCTATACTAACGGACAGTTTTACGGGAATGCACTGTTAATATACGGAAACGCTATCCACGATAATGATAAATTGAACTTAATTCCACGAATGAAAATTACGGAACGCCTCCTTACTTCCTATAGCTTCGGGTTTCGGTAACGAACAGTGCCTAGTCCACACGAAGATTCCTTCGCCACTGTAACAAAAACAAAAATCGTTTACGTGACAGTTAGTGTATCCACGCGACTTAGATCTATTCCTTGAAACATTGAAAAGTAACACCGGGCACTTAAAGATCTCAAACATAACTAGAAACTTAAAAGAGTTACGTATCTCGCATTTGTATAAATTACGTATTTATACGCTAAATTGACACAAGAAGATCGCAGATGAGTGATAGCAGCCGTAGGCTCATAAACGTTTCGTTACTTGTTCAAATATTGTTCCAGAATAAAACTTTCAGGTTTTGTTTCAGTCCTTTCTTATCGAGATTAAATCTCTCTCATAACAAAAATCTAAATTTTTTTTCTAATCTAATTTTTTTCCAGAAATAAAGAGACAAGCGCATTTGCGGAGAGTTCCCGTGAATCCTAGAAAGATATGTAAAGTTATAGGAAATTCCGTTTTTTTTTAAATAAAAACTTATTAGTTATATTGCGGAGAGTTACTAAGAAATTTTCACAGCCAGCATTTTTCCGTAAAATTACTGGAATTGCTTTTAGAAGTGTGTAGATTTCTTAAAATCTGCGTATAATAGAGCGGTTATTAGTTCACTGTGGTATTCCACATCCAGTGACTGTATCTATTCCGTAAAATGCGTCCTTTCTGATTACAAGGGTTCTCTCTAGTTGTCATATGACGTTGAGACTATTCTGATTTTTAAAAAAGTATGGAATATTCCAATGTTGATCTTTTTTCCACGACAAAAATTATAGTCGATGTTTTGTTGCCAAGATACGTACATATTTGGTTATCGAATCATAAATGTGGCCGTTGAAGAGTGTTAAAGTTAGCGAAAATGGCTGTAAGTATCCCTCCGTTTACGATACTTGTTTTTCTGTAAAACAGAGTTTTAATCTACAGCGACAGTTCTGGTTTTTTTTAAGATGATTTGCGGTATTAAAAACCTGTAGTCACCGCTGAAAAGTCTGAGGATACAAAACACACGTGAAACTTGTCTATGCATTTTTTAAGAAATTACAACCTGGCTCGTTGTGATATAATATAACGGTCTGAAGAAAGTACGACAATTTATGAAAAACGGGTTTAAAAAAAAAAAAANTGGCTCGTTGTGATATAATATAACGGTCTGAAGAAAGTACGACAATTTATGAAAAACGGGTTTAAAAAAAAAAAACAAGTTATTTTGATTTGAAAATTTGCCTTTATTCATAAAAATCTAGAATTGAAAAAATAATTAATGCGTTACAGTAAAAAATTGTTTTTGATGTTATTAAAAGGGCATGAAAAATATTTCTTCGAGATTCAATAACGCGTTTTACTCGTATATAAAGGTTATCTTTCGTGATGTAATTAAATGTCAGCATAGCTAAAAGTTTAAACCTTACCGCAGGTTAACATGATGTCGGCTTTCAAATAGTTTGCAGCCTTCTACTCCTGACTTCAATATATACTTAAGCTGAAAACATAGTACATGATAAAACAACATTTTTTAATGTGTGTGAATCAATATTTTAAGTTAAAACTCTGATATTTAATTAAAATNTTTATTCATAAAAATCTAGAATTGAAAAAATAATTAATGCGTTACAGTAAAAAATTGTTTTTGATGTTATTAAAAAGGCATGAAAAATATTTCTTCGAGATTCAATAACGCGTTTTACTCGTATATAAAGGTTATCTTTCGTGATGTAATTAAATGTCAGCATAGCTAAAAGTTAAAACCTTACCGCAGGTTAACATGATGTCGGCTTTCAAATAGTTTGCAGCATATCCTACTCCGGACTTCAATATACACTTAAGCTGAAAACAAAGTACATGATAAAACAACATTTTTTAATGTGTGTGAATCAATATTTTAAGTTAAAACTCTGATATTTAATTAAAATNAGTACATGATAAAACAACATTTTTTAATGTGTGTGAATCAATATTTTAAGTTAAAACTCTGATATTTAATTAAAATAGAAAAACAATGAAAGTTAAATCTCAATTTTTTTTTCATTAATAAATTAATTCATAATATAATGCCAAGAAATATACAATGTCTTCAAAATATAGAAAAATGTTTTGGCCCTTGAATAGCGGTAACTACTTGCTTACAAGAGGGAAACCCAGGTACTGCCGGCCAATCATCCCGTAATAATTTTTTTGCCCCGTGGCACTAGATCAAGTTGGTCAATACCATTACACAAGATTTGCTTCACTGAGGAATTCAGGTCTTGGACCTCAAGTTCTTAAGATCTCAGTAGTCCGCTACACGCCGTGCAGTGTTTGCGCATAAGTTTCCAGTCTGTCGGCCCAAGTCACATAGACATAAACCCTTCCCTGGTAGCAAGGATACCAGTGACAGGAATAACAATCGTCCACGTAACTCTCTACTGATAGTGTCATAGACTAAAGATGAGGTAGACCGATCTCGCTGGCTGCGCACAACCAATCTCCGTGTCGGAACATTGAAATGCTCTTTTGCCAACACGCCTAGCGAAAACGGCATGTTTTGGATTTTAGGTTGGAAAGCTGATTTGTAAACAAATTCTTTGAGATGTATGTATATTTCCTCTAACCAATCTGTAATGCAGTTTGATTAAATTCAAATTGGTAGAAGCATTTTATTAATATAATAGAGTTTGTAATTTAAAATTTTACATATAAACAAGGACTTTGATCAGTGTTGACCATGTGACTTTGACAGTTGTGTATGTTTGTGGTAGGTCAATGTTGGGCGCATGCGCAGAAGGAGAATAATCTGTCTACGTCATCTTTAGTCTATGGACAGTGCCAAGGGTGACACTAAGAGCCGGAAAGTAATCTGGTCAGGGATTGGATATTTGGACAAACACTACGGACACCTGAAACAAACTAGGAAACTTGAATNCGGAAAGTAATCTGGTCAGGGATTGGATATTTGGACAAACACTACGGACACCTGAAACAAACTAGGAAACTTGAACAAATGGATGTTCAGCTAACCTTCGTAAAGACGGGAATGCATAGGTACACGACATTTTTGAAGTCACCGTCCCTGTGAAAATCTGCATTACAATGGGAAAGAAAGAGACAGGTATGCTGGGCAAGTGAAGATTTTTCCCAGNACCGTCCCTGTGAAAATCTGCATTACAATGGGAAAGAAAGAGACAGGTATGCTGGGCAAGTGAAGATTTTTCCCAGTGCATCACAGACAATGCGGATGATCATCAGGATAAAGGAAACACCTGTGCTCTGGAACGTCGACGTCCTCGTGAGGTGGTAACACGTCATTCGTGCGCGGTGACTGTCTGGTATTGCAGTGTTAGGACTCTAGTCTGCGGTGCGGTACTCATTCGTACGTGCAATCGGTCAGACATAGGCGAGGCAAAGTGGGAGACCTCTCTGACTTTCAACAAGAGCAGATTGTTGGAGCGNCGTGCAATCGGTCAGACATAGGCGAGGCAAAGTGGGAGACCTCTCTGACTTTCAACAAGAGCAGATTGTTGGAGCGCAATTAGTTGGAGCAAGTGATGTGGCAAAACCCCAGTTTATGGTTCATAATGATTAGTTGTATCAGTTTTCTTATTTTTGCAAATTTTTAAATAGTGCTTAATTGGCACAGATATGTTAGTAATTATCCATTTATTTCTCATAACAACTNTAAATAGTGCTTAATTGGCACAGATATGTTAGTAATTATCCATTTATTTCTCATAACAACTGTATAACTTAAGTATGCTATGGCTAGTAGATTGTTTATTGTGATTTGAGATAAACTTTCTTAAGAATTTTTCAAGTACTCAGCATCATCCATCGCGGTTTGTCATGTAGTGGCTGGGCTCCGTGAGAATCCTAGTAATGTTGCGTGATCGCCCATCGTAAATGGCAGAGAGGAGGGGGGAAACCCATTCTCAGTTCTTTAAATGTGCGCGGGCACGTCCCGAAGAGGCTCAAAAGTGCCAGATTATTAAATTTTAGTGTTCTTGATTCTTACCATCAATTGCCAATAGTAAGACGCCAGCGATGACGCAGCAGGGAAGTGTAAGACGGTTGCATCGAGTTACGTCATTTGTCAAATTTCCAACTGTTCAACAAATTTTGAAGGGAACAAAAATTTATTTAGGAAGAAATATCAAAGGTTTTTCCAAAGAACGCTTTTGAGGTCTTGTGGATTGAGATGTAATTGCTCAGTAATTGTTAGTCTGAACTGCAATATTAATTTTAGAACAATTTTATTTAGTTGCAAGATTTTAATTTTGTGCAAAGTGGCTAATGATCTCACGTAAAAAATTATATTATTTAAACTATATTGTTTCCGCGTGAGAGTGAAAAGTAATGTTAAAATATGAAAGACTAATTTCACACACACACACACACGCACACACAGTATTTTCTGAAAATAATTTCTTTCATCATATATGAGCTGTGATTGCTAATTAATTTTGAATTTTCACGCTATTAAAGTGTGTCATGGGAAACACGCTATCTTTGCATTGCACATTTGAAAGGTTAAATAANATATGAAAGACTAATTTCACACACACACACACACGCACACACAGTATTTTCTGAAAATAATTTCTTTCATCATATATGAGCTGTGATTGCTAATTAATTTTGAATTTTCACGCTATTAAAGTGTGTCATGGGAAACACGCTATCTTTGCATTGCACATTTGAAAGGTTAAATAAGAAAGAATGAGTCACCACCTACCAGTCCNCGTGCAATCGGTCAGACATAGGCGAGGCAAAGTGGGAGACCTCTCTGACTTTCAACAAGAGCAGATTGTTGGAGCAAGTGATGTGGCAAAACCCCAGTTTATGGTTCATAATGATTAGTTGTATCAGTTTTCTTATTTTTGCANCAAGTGATGTGGCAAAACCCCAGTTTATGGTTCATAATGATTAGTTGTATCAGTTTTCTTATTTTTGCAAATTTTGAAATAGTGCTTAATTGGCACATATATGTTAGTAATTATCCATTTATTTCTCATAACTACTGTATAACTTAAGTATGCTATGGCTAGTAGATTGTTTATTGTGATTTGAGATAAACTTTCTTAAGAATTTTTCAAGTACTCAGCATCATCCATCGCGGTTTGTCATGTAGTGGCTGGGCTCCGTGAGAATCCTAGTAATGTTGCGTGATCGCCCATCGTAAATGGCAGAGAGGAGGGGGGAAACCCATTCTCAGTTCTTTAAATGTGCGCGGGCACGTCCCGAAGAGGCTCAAAAGTGCCAGATTATTAAATTTTAGTGTTCTTGATTCTTACCATCAATTGCCAATAGTAAGACGCCAGCGATGACGCAGCAGGGAAGTGTAAGACGGTTGCATCGAGTTACGTCATTTGTCAAATTTCCAACTGTTCAACAAATTTTGAAGGGAACAAAAATTTATTTAGGAAGAAATATGAAAGGTATTTCCAAAGAACGCTTTTGAGGTCTTGTGGATTGAGATGTAATTGCTCAGTAATTGTTAGTCTGAACTGCAATATTAATTTTAGAACAATTTTATTTAGTTGCAAGATTTTAATTTTGTGCAAAGTGGCTAATGATCTCACGTAAAAAATTATATTATTTAAACTATATTGTTTCCGCGTGAGAGTGAAAAGTAATGTTAAATTATCAAAGACTAATTTCACACACACACACACACACACACACACACACAGTATTTTCTGAAAATAATTTCTTTCATCATATATGAGCTGTGATTGCTAATTAATTTTGAATTTTCACGCTATTAAAGTGTGCCATGGGAAACACGCTATCTTTGCATTGCACATTTGAAAGGTTAAATAAGAAAGAATGAGTCACCACCTACCAGTCCNCATGGGAAACACGCTATCTTTGCATTGCACATTTGAAAGGTTAAATAAGAAAGAATGAGTCACCACCTACCAGTCCAAACCGACTTTCTCACGCAATCATGCTTCACGCGCTCGCCACAATTAGTCCCATGCAATTATTAATATTTACTTTCTCTCGCGTATTTATTTTTCAACACTGTTTATTTTATTATTTATAACAACCTCGCTGCATAACGTTTGATAAAGTGTATCGAAGACTGCCATTTTATAAGGTGTATCGAGAGCAACAGTGTCCTAGGTAATGATGACGTACACAACTCGATGCAAGACATCATGAGCGAAGAGTAATAGTGGAAGAAAAACCAATCGTCGGTGACCCGGAACCACTGAGAACTGAATAGGAGTATTACAAAGAACCGTAGAGCTAATGTGACACAAATGACGTCAGAAATAAATCAGCAATCTCGAACAACCTGTTTTTGCAAACAGAGCCCGGCGGGAACTGTAACATTTTGCTTGTTCAAGTGTTTCCATTAGTTTGATAACCATATATAAGTTTAACTGAGTTTTTATGTGCAAATTAGATTGATACACCAAGATCTCTGCGGTTGTTGATTACTGTATTACGAACTTTTCCGGGGTGCCTATTTAATGACACAATTTTAGCTTATCTGAACCTTTATGAAATGAAAGCATTATACTTATTTTAATGTCAAAAATAATTATTTTGCTAACCTTTTGCGGCCTAGTTTACTCCTCACAGCAAAGTCACAGTCCAGATACCATGCAAATTTGTAGGTGTCGTTTTTGGGNTTTTGCGGCCTAGTTTACTCCTCACAGCAAAGTCACAGTCCAGATACCATGCAAATTTGTAGGTGTCGTTTTTGGTTGCATATTTATATTTAGTATCTGATCTCTACCCCATACTTATCCGTTGAATTGAGAGAAACGCTAAACAGAAAATTCGTAATTAAATATCACGCAAACATAAATTGAGTAGTTTATCTTGCCAACTGAAAATATGTTAAAATTTCCCAAATCCATAAAGCGGTTATGTTCCTTTGAAAAGTCACATGTAGGGCACCGAAAAATAGCGACAAGAATGATTATTANTTTTGCGGCCTAGTTTACTCCTCACAGCAAAGTCACAGTCCAGATACCATGCAAATTTGTAGGTGTCGTTTTTGGGTGCATATTTATATTTAGTATCTGATCTCTACCCCATACTTATCCGTTGAATTGAGAGAAACGCTAAACAGAAAATTCGTAATTAAATATCACGCAAACATAAATTGAGTAGTTTATCTTGTCAACTGAAAATATGTAAAAATTTCCTAAATCCATAAAGCGGTTATGTTCCTTTGAAAAGTCACATGTAGGGCACCGAAAAATAGCGACAAGAATGATTATTATCAGTACAAAATAGTAAGTGAAGAACGCAACAAGTTTTCGGGCCACCTGGCAAGCCTGGGCGTGGTCCAACTACCTCCCCAGTTCAGAGTGATACATTTCCGCAGACACGAACGGAAATCGTTGCGAACTAAGTAAATGCGTCTCAGCCTTGTGAGGGGAGCCCACCCCTTGCGTTCATTCCGTCGACTGTTCCTCCTCACAGTCCTCCAATATCGCTGTGTGCTGGCAGGGCAGGTAGCGGTGTCACGAAATTTAGGGCGATATAATGCGTCCACCACAAAAAAAAATTATGTTTCATTATGAATTATCTTTTTATCAGACAGGGGAGAATCAAGTAGAGGGGAGGTGCGTCTGAAGGCCTCCCCCTTCCTCCTCATTCTGCAAAATTCCACTCTGCTTGCAACCTGACGCTTTCGGCATGCATGTTAGTTACAGTCTCACGGTTTCTTCACACCCATTGAAAACAAACAATTGAAAAATCATCACATGCATGGGGTGTTTGGTTGTTTCATGAATATTCAATAGATCACAAGCGTTTTATACTTTTTTTAACGTAAAAGTATCTTATTTTTGGTTAAATTGAACTTTTACTTATGTTATATCGGTATAAATTTTAATATTTCGTTTATAATTAATACGAATAAAAAACGGAAGAAAATTGGTATGTTAGCGATGCCTAGTAAGAAATAGTTCTTATGCGAAATATTGTTACACTTAGTGCGCGCGAATTCCTTGCGTAGTCCCTTTGGTGTAATTTTCTAAACTAGGTCAAACTTCGTTTCCATAAGGCGGTAGAATATTCTGGAAGTAGAACTTTAGCAGGGCTTCAGAAAAGTTGCAAGTAGCCGAGAGAGTACTATATGTAATTATTTAAGGTAATTTGCTTCGAATCACAGCAACCATGTAGCTATCATAATTATTAAAGGCTTTCGTTGCGTGTTAATATTTTCGTAACTTCACGTAGTACTACTGTTGCGAATAGAGAATGTGTATTTTATGAAACGGTACAGCTTAAAACTCTTACCTACTATAGTTATGGTCTATGGGAAGTTCTCAAAACACGAATTCCCCAAACACAAATTCAATAACAGAATTTTCACGTATTAATCATTTTTCATGATGTTAGATTTATTGACAAGATATTTTAATGGCGGTACGTAACTATCATATACAGCCATAGTTAAAATAGTATACAGTTTTTCATTTAAAATTGCAAAGTTTTTGCAAAATATTTTACATACGAACCACAAAATCGGCGTTTTCAAAGGTCTTGAAAATAAGAATAAATTATGTTAGTGGGGCTAAGCATGAGGAAATACAAATTCTGATCACCTACTATGGCGCAGATATATTTCAAGTAGTGGTCAAACACACAAATAAATCGTCTTTTTTATGGGTAGAATTCATTAGCAATATCCATTGCATTTTCCAAATATTTGCTACAGTGAGTTTCCTGGTAAACTGTTTGACACGAAAGTTACAATAAAGCAAATGATAAAATGACGAATAATAAGAGTTTGTGTTTATAGTAACAACGGTTCATGAGATTTTACTGACAAACCCAATTCTCTTCTTTATAACGCTCATTACTAAAACCGGTTAGCGGTTTCTCAACGCGCCCTGAACATTCCACAAAGAGAACCAGTACCTGCTGAGCTCATTAACTCGAACACATGCGCTAACGTCAGTCCCCCATTAACGTTTATCAATCAGAGCGAAACAATATGAAAAACTCAGTACCGCAGGTGTTTAAGCAGTAATGATGTGCAGACATTTGCAGTTACCTCGCCATATTATCGGGACCTCATGTTTCTGCATCTGATGCATTCCATACTTGTTAGCGTATATCTATTAGTCTCTGCCTTCCCTATCTCTCCGAGGCGGACTCTCGTATACCGGAAAGTGCCTACCTTAAGGGTAAAAATATATTCCCGAAGCAAACACGGACATTTATTTTTCACGGAATTCGGGGTTAAATTTACTACTGCACCCGCGCCGAGTAATATTAACTTAAGAGTCTCATTAGAGAATCTTGAAATGCGTCTTATTGAATTGTGTTTCAATTTTGCAGGAAAGTAATTGGCCACGCTCCCAACTTTGATATTAATAATGAAAGAAATACTGGAGAATGGAAAATCGTGCCTTCTTTTAATTGCGGTTCGTGTGCTCCGGCCGTCAGCATGTTTCATTCTGTTTATAAGCATCATGTAATGGAAAAGAAAATTCCTTTTATAGGCCATTAACGTTTACTTCGCACTAAAGTTCTACATCCAGGATATTCCTCAGCCTTATGCAAACTAAGTTTAACAGTTCTAGAAAATTACACCGAAGGGACAGATAACCGCATTTGTGCGCACTCAGTGTAATAAAATATTGCATAAGGATTATTTCTTACTAGGAATTACCAACACACCTATTTTCTACATGTTTTATTAATATTAAAAACAATTTAAATATTAAAATTAGGTACAACGTATAAGTAAAAGTTCAATTTGACTGAAAAGAAGATACTTTTACTCACGCTTGTGATACACGGCATATATAGGAAACAACCCAACACGTCAATCATGGGTCATTTTTCAAAGGTTGGATTCAAAAGGCGTGAAGAACCCGCGAATGGACTATACAAATAATGACAACTGTACCAGCGAACTATGTTGCTCAGGAAAAAGCTCAGCTTACTTGCTTCCCAAGTTTATCTCGGGCCAGCCGCAGCCACTCCAGAAGGAAATCTAATTTTAATATGGTTGCATCCAAAATAGCAATATGTATTTTTCTTAACTGGATCAGTTATAACCAAACTCGAACGCTATCGCAGTGGGCGCTTTCCTCTATAATACTGCTCAAGGAAGACGGAAACTGCACACAGGTGAGACACTTTAGGCTTTATAATGGATGCAGTTAGTTTCTGCTCCGACCTCTCAATCAGTTGTTGGCTACCTATCTTAAGTTTATGACTGAGGTAGGTTTTAAAGTAATTGATTTCTTAGTTTCAATGATGCAGTCACTCTAAGGTTCTTTGAACTCGGAAGGCACACACATGTGTTAACTTACAGAAAGAACTTAAAACTTCAATTTGAGTTCAATAAAATTATAAGGCTAATGAGTTATTTCATATTTTTCAGTTACAATGCTGGTAATTACAGTTGTCCCGTCTTTCATGTATTTTATTTATTAAATTTCTTTGGTCACAAATATAATTTTAAAATATGTCAATTTATTTTCTTCGTCTACTTTTATTATTTATAACTTTCTTATAATTAGTAAGTTAAAAATCCTTTCTGTTGTAAACTTTAACTCTGGTGTAATTAATTCTTTAAGTTTACATTAACGTTTCTATTTTGTATTAATAAATATCGTAATAGAAATACTTTCATTCTAATACTAGATCTTAAAACATTTCTGCAGTTATTGACTGATTGGCTGTGAGTGCATTTATCTTTTTAAGACTACCCTAATTATATGTTTGTATGGAACATTTAATCTACCTTTTTCCTTCATGCAAACCTTAACAATAAAAAAAATTCCAACCATTATCTATAAACACCAAAGATTATAACGATTAACATGCTTTTCATATAATAATAAGTATTTCTTTGATTTATTGCATTTCAATTAATTCTTGTATTCAAGCACTTTTCAAACTACACAACTTTTTTGAACTATGATACTTCTGGCTGATGTTTCAATTGAAACATATCTCCTTTGCAGTTAAAATCAGTTAAATATAGAAAATAAATATATGAGCTATTCACGGAAATGTGAGCATTTTTAAGGCTCTCACAGCAAGTATAATAACAAAAATTGTATATTTTATTGTGACCTTAGACGTTAACTTTTGAGAGCTATAGAGTTTATACACTTTGTTTATTAGTTACGTGCCAATTTTACACTAAAAAAATGCCAATGGGATACAAATAAGCTGAAGGGAAATTTTAAGCACTGCCTTAAAAAGTGCTTCCTTGACCGAGAAAAGCCAATAACAAGCAAATTTTAATGTAGGAATGCTATCTTACAAGTAATAATAATACTTTTTACTGAAACTATAAAATTAAAGGGAACAATATTATCCCTAATGTCTGCGTCATAATCAATAATCTTAAATTTAAAATAACAATCGTTATATGTTTTAATGGTAATAGTACGCATATTTACACCAATTCCTTCTTTTTAATGTGTTAAATATTATATTATTATAAAACATAGCACCCAATATTGTTTAAATGGTTGAATAAGCATTTCGAAAGAATTATTTACTAAAATGATTTTGTAAGTTTCAGAAATATTTTTATTGATAATCTTTTAAGTGTGCTTGGTAACGTCATATTTTTATAACATTAGTTGCTCAGTAATTTTATTAAAGTATTACCTGTATGGAAATTGTATATCCTTGTACAATCTCAACTAGTGATTGCTAACTTCTACTGGCATACGTTTTTATAATTAAGCTTTACTAAATAATTACAATCAAATTATATAGTACTAGCGAAAATACATTAATATAGTGCAATCAATATGTTTTGGTTTATAAAACTTAATTATTAACTTTTTTTGTCTTAAAATTATTAAGTAATGAAACGAATAGTTAATTTTGAAACCTGGATCGTTTTAAATTTTTATAGTATTCCGCCTAACTTTAAGAACTTTTTTCTTCGTTTGCACTTAAGAGTTTTAAAGGATTTCCAAAAAATTCGTTATGAGTGAGCTGGTCCTGTTATGTATAACTCAATGTTTGCCTGCTAGACAGTTAAGTGTAAACGTAATAAACATTATTGTATTTTCTGAAAACTCCTTGGGACCACCAAACCCACCTTGCGTGCGATGTGCTGCCAACAACAAAATGTGAATAACTCTTCTTAAAAAGAACTGTTTTGAATACATTTCCGACCGCCAGTTGAACACGCATTTGTGTTCTAAAGTTATCTGTATTTCGTGGAATTTTCCAGCTCGCGCCATACGTCTCGTAAATCCCTGTGCAGACGTCAAAATCCCATTTAGCCTACCGCCACAGCAAAAATGAGAAGAGCGCCGAAACGAAAGAGAGAGAAAAAAAAACCAAACAGTAGCAGATAGGAACCGCAGGAATAAAATCCACCACAATGAATCTAATATCACGACAGATATACACGCAAGCTGCCATTGTTATAAACACCGTGCTTCGACCGAGCTCAATTCAGTCTCGTTATTTATAGACAGAACATTAATATTTCACCGCAGTATTACAAGAATGACTCGCTACGTATATCGAGTACAGATGAGTTAAAATAACCTGAGATTATAAGAAAAAATATCGGTTTAAGAATGGGTGACACAATAAATTAACTGATTCGTTACCAAAGAAATAATCTGGGGACTTGAATGAATGGTGGAACCATTAATTTTACCTCAATTATTTACTCTATCATACCCAGATTGTAGAGAAATAACACCTATCCAAAGAGTATGTACTTTATTTTGTTCAACTTTATGCGGGTAATCTAACTTACGGCCACGTATATGCTTAAACAAAAGAACATCATGTTTGTAAACTACATGAAAAAAATGTATGTGGTGTCTGGGTATAGAACATGAAATCTTGTGTTTCGAAGATGGAGCCTTCCCAATAGCATTTGCGGCAAGATTGACATTTGTCTTGAATTTACCTTGCCGGATAACATTGTCATAACATGGAGAACGGTTTACCAGCACTTTCCGTAAAATGGCGGATTCATTTTAATAGTTTCACCCATAACATTTCCGGTGCGTGTGTTCTCCGCTGCTCAAACACTCGCCAACGATTCGCCCTCTCAAACTCTGTAATATCTGTCGAATGTGTCGCCGAGGTATGTCAGTTACTCGGTACGTTAACTCCACTTCGCTCTACGAGAGTTCGCGTTATCATGGCTGCAGCGGCGTTAGTGTCCCTGGTGACAGTCCTAAGCGACTAATCACAGTTAAACTTAAGTCACTTGGAATATTACCCGTGACGGTGCTCTATACCAAAATTTAACCTCTTATGGGTGCAGCTATTTTTATGCCAAGGAGTATAATATGCGTGATGGTTTGAAAACACAATTCCATATTCGTATGGAGTGTATGTGATTTTTATCAGATAAAAACGCAAGGAAGCGTTTGTTATTTTTAAATAAGTTTATTTTAAACGCACCGAAACGCAGGTAGGCCTATATCTCAGGTAGCCGCATTACTTCAAATATATAAATACCAGGATGTTTACTTTTTGATGGTTCATGACTATTAGGTTTCGTGCGTAATTGCTTGTGTGGTGACTACATCGCACGTGTGCAGTTCTTAGGAGACTCNTACGTCTCGTAAATCCCTGTGCAGACGTCAAAATCCCATTTAGCCTACCGCCACAGCAAAAATGAGAAGAGCGCCAAAACGAAAGAGAGAGAAAAAAAACCAAACAGTAGCAGATAGGAACCACAGGAATAAAATCCACCACAATGAATCTAATATCACGACAGATATACACGCAAGCTGCCATTGTTATAAACACCGTNCAGGAATAAAATCCACCACAATGAATCTAATATCACGACAGATATACACGCAAGCTGCCATTGTTATAAACACCGTGCTTCGACCGAGCTCAATTCAGTCTCGTTATTTATAGACAGAACATTAATATTTCACCGCAGTATTACAAGAATGACTCGCTACGTATATCGAGTACAGATGAGTTAAAATAACCTGAGATTATAAGAAAAAATATCGGTTTAAGAATGGGTGACACAATAAATTAACTGATTCGTTACCAAAGAAATAATCTGGGGACTTGAATGAATGGTGGAACCATTAATTTTACCTCAATTATTTACTCTATCATACCCAGATTGTAGAGAAATAACACCTATCCAAAGAGTATGTACTTTATTTTGTTCAACTTTATGCGGGTAATCTAACTTACGGCCACGTATATGCTTAAACAAAAGAACATCATGTTTGTAAACTACATGAAAAAAATGTATGTGGTGTCTGGGTATAGAACATGAAATCTTGTGTTTCGAAGATGGAGCCTTCCCAATAGCATTTGCGGCAAGATTGNGTGGTGTCTGGGTATAGAACATGAAATCTTGTGTTTCGAAGATGGAGCCTTCCCAATAGCATTTGCGGCAAGATTGTCATTTGTCTTGAATTTGCCTTGCCGGATAACATTGTCATAACATGGAGAACTGTTTACCAGCACTTTGCGTAAAATGGCGGATTCATTTTAATAGTTTCACCCATAACATTTCCGGCGCGTGTGTTCTCCGCTGCTCAAACACTCGCCAACGATTCGCCCTCTCAAACTCTGTAATATCTGTCGAATGTGTCGCCGAGGTAAGTCAGTTACTCGGTACGTTAACTCCACTTCNAGTCAGTTACTCGGTACGTTAACTCCACTTCGCTCTACGAGAGTTCGCGTTATCATGGCTGCAGCGGCGTTAGTGTCCCTGGTGACAGTCCTAAGCGACTAATCACAGTTAAACTTAAGTCACTTGGAATATTACCCGTGACGGTGCTTTATACCAAAATTTAACCTCTTATGGGTGCAGCTATTTTTATGCCAAGGAGTATAATATGCGTGATGGTTTGAAAACACAATTCCATATTCGTATGGATTGTATGTGATTTTTATCAGATAAAAACGCAAGGAAGCTTTTGTTATTTTTAAATAAGTTTATTTTAAACGCACCGAAACGCAGGTAGGCCTATATCTCAGGTAGCCGCATTACTTCAAATATATAAATACCAGGATTTTTACTTTCTCATAGTTCATGACTATTAGGTTTCGTGCGTAATTGCTTGTGTGGTGACTACATCGCACGTGTGCAGTTCTTAGGAGACTCNGTTCATGACTATTAGGTTTCGTGCGTAATTGCTTGTGTGGTGACTACATCGCACGTGTGCAGTTCTTAGGAGACTCGTTTGCACCTGAAATTTGTTCTTCATAGATTTATAGACGATAGCCTCATGACCTGCGCATACTTTGCTGATAGGCTTGAATTACACTTGCAACTAGCCAAGGCAACCTCGCAGCAAGTTTAACTAACTAAGCTTGCTACAAGCTTGAGACATGGTGACTAGTCGGCTTGATTCAAACTTGCTCCAAGCTAACAGGCTTGCCACGACAAGCCTGATGAAAGCTATTCAAAGATATCGATGCAACAGTCACACGGCACACGGAACTACTTGACTTCAAACATGTTCAGATCTGTGCACGGTTCCACTAGCTACAAACTTGTTCCTATTGCATTCACTTCTTGCTGAAAGTAAACTATTTGTGGAAGTACATCACATCGACTTTTCTTGCGTTGCGCTCTCATTAGCTGCTATGAAGTAAAGAGGCAGTGTAAATAAAATTGCTAAAGTTGGCGAGATTTACTGTGTTTGCAGAAATAAGTAAAAGGCCGGGTCCTATGGCAATATGCGTTATACTACTGCCATCAAAATAACTTAAATTGTATTTAAATTTGAAAAAGTAAAAAAAAAATTAAGTCAGTCTCAATAATTGTTGGATNCATCAAAATAACTTAAATTGTATTTAAATTTGAAAAAGTAAAAAAAAAATTAAGTCAGTCTCAATAATTGTTGGAAGCGATTATACATAATTAGAGAAGCGTATAATTTAGGTTAGGATTTCCTTTAGTTGGCATTCTGTTATATGTAGAGGTGCAACCACAGAAACTAAGGCTGTGTTTCAAACAGCCTTAAAATAGATACTCACACGCTGGTAATCAGAAGTGACAGAGAGCACTGATTCACTTAGCGGACCGAGAGTGCACGAGACCGTGTAAAGAATGTGCGTTAGATGCATGTTCTGCGCGTGCTATCAGGATATTGTTTGTTTATTTACATCGTGTAGTTTTTCTGCTTTGCCACAACGATCCCTAATGTTGTGATTTTCAAACCACCTCACAGCTGTCATTTATTTAAATACTTTAACCATCAGATGCTATTAGTTCCAAGGGATTTTCTACTGGAACTGAAGCTTTCTTATTCCCATTCTACAGGTTGTCCAAAAAAGTCTTTCCCTTATTACATTTATATCCGCTATATGTAAGATAGAGATGCGAAACTGCTGCCAAAATTTTGGCAAAATAACCACATTTTTTGTTGTAGGTTTCAGTAACGTGGTTGTAGTGTGGCAGTTCCAGTATCCAGGAAACCGGAAATGTCCACAAATCAGTAAAAAGCTCAATGTGTCCTCTGGCCCCACGAGACCCGGTCACCAATAACAGTGCAGAGGAATTTCCAGACAACGTATGCAAAGATTCCGCCCGACTTCAAGAGCATCAAGTCATGGTATGACACGTTCAAGAACACAGGATCTGTTGCTGACTTACCGAGAACTGGCCGACCATCAACCTTAGCTGAAAGGGTGAAGACAGTGATACAGTATTTTGTGTGAAGTCCCAAGAAATCAGTTCCTTGGGTTTCGCGTGAATCACAGATGCCAAAAAGTTCTCTTCGTGATATTAAGACGGGGCTTTTCATGTTGCCCAATATTTCGCCCGTCGGTTAGTTATCAAACGCGTCTAGCAAAACGACGCAATTTTCACGAAAATGTGACAATATCCACAGGCAAGAAAACGTCGTTCCTAGCATAAAACCTGCAGAATAACAGTGAAGAAGACGCCTTACCTTACTGTGCAATCGCCGTAGTAGGCTGCCCTTGGATGAGACAGTTTTGAGGCGCGGCTATCCACGCCCGCGATGGCCGTCAAGTGGACCCGTGCCTTCCGCAAACGCAGCGAGGCAGTGACGTTATCACGACCCGGAGGTGTACTGGCGGTCGCCGCTTATGCGAGGCGGAAGGTTTCCTGAGTCACCGCCGCCAGCGCTGGTGTCGCCTCGAGTTACTGACGCGTACCAATGAAATACTATAGTGACTTCTGCGCAGGTACAAATATTTGAAATATTAAAATTCTGGTTGGTTTTTATTACAAATGTAAAGAAGTAGACTCCCGCTTTGGAAGGGAACTGTTAAATTTTCCTCTATATAATCCAGGGTAAGCTGCATGCTCATCAAAAAGGTGCATCTCCAGGACTTCAGATTAAGATGGGTATTATTACTTTATTTAAGAGGCAGAATGGGAGTCCCTAGGCAGTTGTAGAGTTTTTATAAATGCTGCTTAAAATCATAGAAATTTTGGAAGGCTTTTCAGAAGAAACATATTAATTTATTTTTACGGCAAGTTTAATGTATGTCTCTAAGTAGACAGCAAAGGACATTTAAACTTGTCAATTACGTGGTGAATAGAAAATATATATAATTGAAAATAAGATGGGTGACCGTTTTCATGTGCACCCTGAAATGCAATTGAAGCGGTAATAAGATACGTTTGCAGTTTTGCAAAGGTTAACAATACAATGTATTGGTGTATTGGATTTCGGAAAATATGTATAAGTATTGCTTTTTACAGAAACATACGTATATCTGAAATATTTATTCAGCAAAAATGTTTTTCTTTACTCTTTACTCTGTAGCTTTNCAAAAATGTTTTTCTTTACTCTTTACTCTGTAGCTTTTCATGAAGGAAGTACTGAATGAAGTTGACTTGTTTAAGGTATTGTTCCTCTGTGGTTCGCTTGGCTGATGTGCAGGTTGTCACAATATCTTACACAAGCGTTTACTGTTTCGTGCATACAAAGTACAAACTGTTCTAGCTTTGTTGCCTAAT
>NQII01009149.1:0-32454 GCA_002778355.1 Clitarchus hookeri
ATATTACTTCGTTACGTTTCTTATTCTACCTTACCGGTAGAAAACACATGTTACTTGGAAGCACGTTTACCGTTTGCTGTCAAGCTAATAAAAATTTCTGTTTGACAAGAAAAATTGTACTCGTTCTCATTAAAATATCGCAAAGAACAATATCCAGTATAATAAGTTTCCTGTTTTAAACCAATTAATGAAAGAGTATTTACCTGTCTAATGTTCTTCATAAATGTATTATATTCTAAATCGTATACTTTATTTTAGGAGTAGGTTTCAAATAATTGCATGGCAATGCCAGTTAATTATACGGGGAAAACCTTTCTAATTTCAATGACTTTGAGGGGCACATTGGCATCGGAGGTTTGGGGTAAAATGCCTCATTTGCTTCCCCTCTCACCCTTGTGGGCGGCCCTGTCCAGCTCGTCTACTAACGTTGACCGCCTGCCGTCACGACGACCAACAACCCCACTGGGCGTCGTCCAAGGGGCGACGGATAAAGTGAAGTTCAAATAAGAAATTATTCTTGGTGCAGCTTTGTGGGTGTGGAGGCAGGGGACGCAGAGCAGGGGAGGGCTCTCTCGAACGCTCGCCGCTGAAGAGAGGGAAACCACGTGACACTGCTGATGCCATACATACCAAACTGATAATATCGCTCTGTAGTACCGCGATGCTAAATACCGCTGACGCGGCTTACGTTTTTTCGGCAGGTAATATGTACGCGAGGAGCAGCTCTCGCGCAACCGTACTCGGCCGCTGTCACTGCTAAACTGAACAACCCCACCCCTTCTTGAAGCAGCAATGAACCTTCCCGACTCTCCCGACGTGTTTCGGACTGCTGCGCATTTTTTTCTCATTTGGATTTCCCTCTACCTTCGATGTGCTGCATTCGAAAATGCTACTCTGTGAGTAAAGGTCAGTTTACAAAAAATTTGGTGTACGTAAGAGACGTACACAAAGAACGTTTACAAAAATGTGTAGTTCATAATGAATGTACTCGTCTTATGTTTAACCAGTCACACCATACTAGAAATTAACCCGAGTTTAGTGAAATATTGATTTATTAACAAATAATAAATTTTTTTATTTGCATTATAACTCTGTATGTACTTACTGCACATAATTTTTCTGTAATAGAAAATATTATAATACAATAAACAATTTAAATACAGTTAATTATTACACATCATTTATACATAATTATTTTTAATGATTAAAGGAAAACTAAAATTACATTTTCTTTTAAAAATAATGTATTCTATTAAAGGCAACATAATGCTTGTTATTCTTATTTTATCCTTTAATTCTATTGGTTGAAGTCCTTATATATACGACACAGAATAAAATATCACCATTTTCTGCACGCCTGCTTGTTGAAAATGTCCCTACATGTCACGTGCGCGATGGCCATGGATCGTTTCGTAAAAATACATTCTTTCGTTCTGATACATACACGTTCATTATGTACACATTTTTCCATCGCAAACCGACCTTAAAGTAACTGTAATCTGCCAGTCTTTCTCTGCGATTGCGGCATACACTCGGAATTACTACAAAGTTATCGTCAGGGAGAGTGATGAGTAGAGACCTGAAATATTCGCGAGTTCAGTGACCTCTAGGCTATATACTCCATTACATAAACTCATGCAAATATCACTGTTCATTGCTATCTTATTGTATTAGTGGAAGACAGTGATTGGGCCTGCATTTTATTGTCCGTTTATTATTGGCTCAGAGGTTGTTCAGGAGGTGTAAACTAACGGGTTGGCCAATAGCATGAGCAATACAAACTTACGAGGTTTTGAGTTCTTGCCTGTCCCGAAATGAAACTGCGATTTCTTTTAGGATGAGAGGGGTTACACCCACAAACCAGCTTGTGTTCCCTTCAGTCTATTACCGCACGACTTTCCTGAAGGAAGTTCAGTCCCAATACCATATTGCTATTCAAGTCTGGAATCACCAAAAAATCTCTCTTCCAAGAGTATTTCACTATCTTAAAGTGAAGTCTAGAACACATATTGTCACCACACCCCTGCATGTTTTCCACCTGAAGCACAAAACCGCGTTCCACAGCGAACCGCCACTTTAACTCAGGTATTTCTTTTACCAACTCGCTCAGGAATCTTTGGTTTACGAAACACGAGGATGCTCTAGTGTCTACCATTGCATCAACATTCTTTTCCCTAAAGCGAAGTGGAACCCAAATATTCTTATCCCCCTTTGCTTTAATTGTCGCTATCTGCCCTTCATCTCTCTGTTTCCCCTTCCATCCTCCCTTTCTCTCCTTAGTGCCGCATTTGGAAATATGCCCCACTTCACTGCAGTTAAAACATTTGTGCCTCTTTATGACTGGAACATTACATCCCGATGCATAATGTCCAGTGTTACCACAATCGTAGCAAACCACAACCCTGTTGCTCTTAATACAGGTCTGCACCACTTCTCCAACAGTCTCAGGCTTACTCAAACACTGTTGTTCGGGTTAAAACAAGGAGGCGGTATACAATACATTATCAACCTCGATGGCACATTACCTCAACTCAGCCAAGGTCTCAGGTCTCTGCAGAAAGATACAAAAAGGATGAAACGAGGGCACCGTATTCTCTAACATGACATCAATGAACTCCTTGTCGGTAAGCAACACTGAAAGAACAGAAACGCATTACACTAAGTCTTGCACGTACTCACTCATTTTCTCTTCCATCCTTTGGAACCTACAGATGTACTGACATTCCAACTCATTACACAACCTCGTGGGACACATATCTGACCACAGCCTTACTTTTCCCTGAGCCCACGATTACCTTTGCTCCAAACATTCCATGAAAATATCCAACGCCACCCCAGTACAACAATGCAAAAGACCTTGAAAAAGCTCAGCATCGGTGTGGAGCAAAAGGCTCCTCTTTACCCTGTCTACTCCGTTGACAAAATTTAACACTGATTCATGATCACAATCGACCAATTTCGGCACTCTCTGCAAACTGCTCTTTATCAGATGTGGCAAGATCTCTGCCCCTCCTGAGCCCATCAACATTACCCCTCTGGCACCCCACTTTGATACAGTGGTTTCCCCTTTTACCACAGTTACCAGTTTCTTATGCAATATATCCACATCATTCGTGCCAGTCACCCCCCACTGGTTTTCGGCAAACGAACAGGCAACAGACAACCCAGCACCCTGCAGGTTAGCGACTAACTCAGATTTACTTAGCTTATAAACCCAAGAGACTGGCAAGATTCTCGCTTACAAGACAAATTAGCAAAAACTAAAGTTACTATGACTACCAAAACTATAAATACCATACAACAGCTAGGCACACTCAGAAAAAAAACAGAGTGGCGCAGGTTTCTGACCTGTCTCTGTTGTGGTGCAGATCAGATAGTTTATATTTACTTGTTCTAGAATGTGACTTCACTGTGTAAGAGCTCAGGGTCCAGTATAACTCATCAACAAACTTTACGACCCATTTACTACTTATAGTTACAGTAGTACAAACAACCAAATTCACCAACACAACATGGATGAGAAGCGGCTACGTCTCTGTATGACTACAATACAGTATACACTCGTTACTCATGAAAACCTACAAGTACAGTATTATCGCATAGAATGCTCTCAATACACTATTTGCTTGCCTCGAATAGAAGTCTACAAATACGGCATGACCATAACTGGTAATGACTTCGTCGGTGGTACCATAAATTCAACACTCATAATACTGGGTTACAACACCTGACCCCCAACAATCCTGGGTAATACGCTCCTTTAATTTCAGATTCAAAGCACACTTAGCAAAACCAAATTAAAACTAGCTGCTTCTCTGCAGATTGAACATAGTAGGACAGTTATAAGTGACAATCCGAAATATTATAATAAAACACAACATTTTTATTCAACTGTAATAACGATTAATATAAAACCACCAGTAACCACAGAAAAATTGGATAATAGGTAACTCAAAAATATGTATAAACGCAGCATCAGTTAAAATGACAGTTACTCTAAAATGCAGCATACCCCCACCATACCATTTAGTAGAAATAAGACCTTGACCATTAGTTGGTGCTATTTCAACAATACCTTTTGACTCACGTACAGATTTATATCTATTCATGCAGCAAACTATGGCGTGTCTTCCTTTCATCCACAAGTTCTATTTAAAATTCATTTACTATAATTTGCATTTCCGAATCCTAGAATACAACCGGTCCCGACCACTAAGTCGGAGCCGCAGGTAAAACGTAACATCAAGTGCGCGCATTGCATGGCGACCACCATTATGCCGCGCCTACAGTTAATTCACTCCTGCTCCAGGAAGTTACTCGCTTCTCCTTATGAACTTTACTGCGACCAGAACACGAAACTTTGAAATAAACACTTTGCAAGCTGTCGCGGGAATCAGTCATCTGGCTTTGTGTGCGCGTCCCAAATACGCATTGAAACACACACGCACACTCCGTGCGTACCAGACGAGTCAGCTGGATGTCACCTGGTTTGTGACGCCACAGTACTTTGTGGAGAACCGCCTTTGCCACGAAGGTGTTCACGGTTCTCAGCGGGTGGAGCTATCCGACCGGCCACGGCAGCTGGCCGTGACGTCACCTATATGGGTTCACCACAGACGTCGTTTCCCATGCAGTGTATTTCTCATTAGGGAAACTCGTTACATCTTTTACCCCGTCAGTTCCCGCACCGAGTCTACCCATAAGTAGATACCTGAAAAACTTCGCGAGTTCAATGACCTGCAGGCTAGACTCTACAGTCCTATGTACAAATATGCTGATATCAACTGCGCATTGGTTGTCTGCTGTCGCAGTGGAAGGCGACAATTGGACACCGTTCTCCAGGAGGTGTCAAACACCGCGTGGACCAATGGCTAAAGTTATACAAACGCACGTGTTTTGAATCCCAGCTTGTCCCAAAATGAATCCGCGAATTTTTCAGGTCTCTACCCATAAACCTCGACGGTATCGGGGCTGAAGTCTCGTTCACTGGACAACAATCTCAGAAGCCCACCGTTGTACGACAGCCCACGTTATATTTGGTCTTCGAAACAAAAAATCTCACGTACTCGTACATCGCGACAGCACTGCTCGTTTACTGTTTCACAACCGCATTTAACCAGACCACACGAAACAAGTTGACCTGGCGGCTTCACGCAGCACGCCTGCCGCCAGTTGGTACGACCACACACCCGGTCATCGCTGCCCGCACCAGTGGCTGTCAAACCCTCGTACCGCTAGGCGGACACACACACATCCACACCGCGCGCTGGCTATTATTTTATTTTTTATTCTAAACTATTCTATTTGGTAAGCCATACCGAATCAAACACTGGCTTAATTTATTATTAGATTAAAGTTAAAGTTAGAATTAAAGTTATTAAGTTCAAATGTAAAAGGATAAAAATTCAAAAGGCCATGGCTTTGATAGTTACTGTGTTAGGTAATATTTACTTGTATTTCTATTTTTATTATTATACTAAATTAGGGATTAGGTGATGAAACTTTATTCAGAATTGGTATTTATCTTTTTTTCCTTTGGGGAAAAAGGGGAGCCCCCCCCTATAAAAAACCCGATGCACTGTTTGTAAGATAATTACTCTTTGCGATTGAGTTCGTTCAGTGCTTCTATTATAATGAGGAAAATTTGGGCCAGGTTTGTTGTGTTGTTCAGTTTTTCATTTGCTGTTTTGACGAATGGTAATAGTGGGCGTATGTAGTTCAAGGATAGTTTCCATTTCGTTGAGAGATTGCTCTAGTTCTGAGTCTATGTCTTGTGTTGCTGGTTTGAAGTTGGGCTGTTGTTGTGCTGGCGCGTTAAGGAAGTTGAAAAGCGGGTGGTTAGGTGTTGTGGCATTGGTTCTTGTTTTCTGCGAGTCTTAGGTGGCTTGGGAGCTACTATCTTGATCTGTTGTGGGTGGATCGCATATTTCGAGGTTAATGCAATTTCTCACACTAGAACTATAATCTTTAATTGAACAACTTTTCACATTAAAAGATATGTAAATTGGGAATTATTAAAACAATATCCCAGCATTTATATTTAAAAGTCTAGAAATACTAAGCGAAATATTATGAACATGTTATGAGGATTTTACTTGTTCTAAGTCTAAAATCATAGGACCTTCATACTTCTAAACAATAAAATGAAAAAAAAAAGGTAATATTCTGGGGAGTTATTAAAATTTGTCTCATCACTTTATACAATTTAAAAACAGTGTTGCCGTAGATAACTAGTCGATGGTTCGCTACTAGAGTGAACGACAAAATTACAAGTTAAATAAACCTAGAATGAAAAAAAGGCATTAATAAAGTTTTGTAAATGAATACACTTCAGTAAAGCAAAGCATAATAATGAATCTCTACTCAGGTTTTATACTCACTCGTAGTGTGTATCTTTGTTACCATTGCGTCGCCGCTACATCCCGCTACATCACATCGTTTTTACTGTGCATAAAATGTTTGCATTTATCTCCTGAATACGAGGAGACGCAGCTGCTATCAGATCTCTGATACAACCTTCACTTGTTTACGCTTTACATCCATTTTCTCCGCAGTCTCTCGCATAACGAGCCTGTTCGCATTCTGGAGAAGCGGAGCGGGTTTTTACGACGTTAAATTTTCCTTCTTCCATCTTCTCATCTCAAGTTCAATTTTCTCAACACTCTGGATCCTGCCTTAACCTATTGCTATTCTCCGCACATGCACCTGGGCACATTCGTGTCTTTGTCTTTGTGAAGTAATTTATAAAAATCGTATTCTTTCAGTAATATCAAAAGTTTATTTCGCCTTTTTTTTTTTTTAAACATTGTCTTGAACCTTTTAGTACCGTGAAAGAGCAGAGTACTTCACAATGATACGAGTCGAGGTTAGGATTGCCGTATACGAAATGTCTGAGAACTCATTAAATCAGCAGGCATTACACCCAGCTTGTTTTAAACAGTTTTACTTCTCGTAATTGTGGGAAAGTTTACGGCAGTCGTGAACCAAATAACATCACCCGAAATAAGATATCCACGATTTTTTTTTTCATTTCGTTTGGTGACCTGCTTGTTATTTAAATGACCCGCCCACAGTTGTCTAAGCTGCCTTGGACGAACCTGGGTAAATGCATCACCGTCGTCATCGACATTCTCATTACCCCGATCATCCTCATCATCATGATCCTCTCTTTATTGTTATCATTGTCATCATTTTCAACATCCTACATTTCATTTCCCCCCTGGTCCATATCATTCATTAATTAGGTTGTATGGCATCTTCCGGCACAGGATTACGTCCCCACCTCGATTTTTCCCCGACGTGTCTTCCTCTTTGTTTACTTTCAGACAAGTTTCGGAAGTCCATTTCCTTCCCTTACATTGGGGCGTCCCATCCATGCATTTTCGTATTTATTAATTTCTGCCAAACTTGCCTAAATACCCAGTTCATTTCTATTAATTCCCTTTCCTGCCCTATCCATCCTGTACCATCCTTTTACTGCCCGGATGAACTTGTTGGCTGTTTGCTGCAGTCTTGCCTTTGCTTCACGATCCAATGTCAACTCCCATTAACAAACTCTGGCATCACCGTTGTGTTATTAAACTTGATCTACTTTCCACTCTTCGGTTTATATCCCGTAGTTGTTCTTACAGTGCCGCACACATGACAATATCTCGAGAGTTCAATTTGTTTATTTTACTAGTTCAGTTGAAAAGTTTGTTTAGGAATTTTATTAGCAACTGTAATTTATATTCAACTATGTTATTTCCCCTTAAAAGCCATAACTTCAGCTTATATGTTGAAATCCTGCCGTTATACAATTGCGCTACTGTGTTAGGTTTACAAATATGATTTTGTAATTAATATTAGATTTCTGCAATAAGTACATGCGATATTGTATAATTATATATAAACTCTACCATACACGCCTACGTACAAACTTTACCTTATATGTAAAATCTATTCCGTATATATGGCAGATCTTTGACGCAGATAAGGCAGCCTCGTTACTACAAGGAACATTTTACCTCTGATCTAACAAAACGGAGCAAAGTACCTAGCTTTAATACTTGTAATGTACCTACGTTAAAATAAACGCATGTTTAATTTATATTTATATTTGCAAAGTTATACATTTTGAATACGTCGTCGTAATTGATTTACATTTTCCCACATTACCCCTTTCAGTAAAAAATAAATTTATTATTTTAGGTGTTGCAACAAACAAATATTTTGTTAGGAACTGTATTGATATCCAGAAGACGCTTTGTCGTACATCGGGAGCAACACAAATCTCTCTGTGTTTTACGTTACTGGCAGCAGTGGTTTATGAGGTTACGGGACATAGTCCCAGCAGCGAACGATGTCTCCAACACGCAGGGAACCTTTCTCGTTGGACGGTAGGTTCTGCTGTGTACATTACAGACAATTAAAGCCACTTCGTATGCAACGTCCCAGATACAGGACACCGTGACTGAAAGGGTTTAAGATCACTTGAACGATTCTCAACGTCACACAATAGTCATCGAAATGGGAGGCATCATTTTTGGCTTCGTTATCAGTTAGATGAAAGTAACGGCCACGGGGAGCACTCACGGTGTTATGAAACTTCACTGTGACCGGATTGGCCGACTACGGAAGCTGGTTTGGAACCCACCACAGAAGCTAGGACAGGTCCTGTTATCAAAACATGATTTGAAATCTGGTCCTACAAGGTGATGGCTGCCGTTAGTGGCACAGAATAGTTAAGACACAGAAGTGCAACAGCTGCTTGTAGCACGGAATACAGCCGCTCACGCCAGCAAAATGGTGACGCTCGCCGACAACTTGCAGGAACGCCGTTCGCCAATCAGCGCCTGATAACTAGACACATGCAAAATTCGCGTTATTATTCGGCATCAGGCTAAACTTCACAGTACTGTCTATACTGGAGCCGGCGTCGTTTCTCTATTGGCTGCTGCATGGATATGAAGTCACGTACAATCGTGGAGTGTTCATTTATTGGAGAAGAGATACCCAGGACGTGTCAGATAAATTATGTTACAATGACAAACGTATTGCAAAGGTACACGTGTTTGAAGTTTAACGTGTCCTCAAATTATAACGCGAATCCTGCAAGTCTCTACCAATAGAGAATCTTTCGACGTCCGCGGTAACGTGTGAGTTGAGTTGAGTTGAGATGAGTTGAGCAATTTGGGCGTCTCTTAACAGCGAGGTCTTGAGAGCCGACGAGGGTGAAACGAGGTGAGAATGGAACAGCGCCGGAATGCAAGTGCGTGGGGAACGGGAGATCCCCGAGAAAACCCGTTGACCGGTGGCATCGTCAAGGCACGATTCCCACTTAAGAAAATCCGGAAGTGAACAAGTGAGTTGCCTGGCCCGCTCCAAAGACTCACGCATGCAATCAGCGCATAGCTACGTGGACACTAAAGGAACAGCGACGCCATTTCAGTTACTTAACCTATACCTACTGTGATACAGGCTGCTATGGCAGACCTCGTGCTAGGTTCTACGGAATATGGTTGCATGTAATATGGTCAGAGGGGTGACACTAGATAGTGCCTCCATTAGCATTATCGATTCTGTTCTGGCATAATTCACAAATTTAAATAAATTTTGGGGCAAAATATTTATCATAACTTTTTAAATAATACTGACTTCACTTAAATATGTTTATACTATAGAAAAATTACATGGTAATTATTATCGGTTTATGAAGCATGATGCCGTAGTTGATCTCTTTTAGTCGCATTCCTGTTATTTGAACTGGCTAATTGCTACTTCGCATTGCTTTCAAAGTCAACTTAACAGGATTGTTAACAGTTTTGAATAATTTTTGCTGTGCAAGAAAAACACATTTCTAAGTGAAATATATACACGTTTGTATGTATGATAATAAGCGTGCATTATAAAATTATTTTGTGCGTCATTACAAATTATCTACCCCCAAACTAAGTGCGAGAATTTAACCCCCTCCCTCAAACCTTCAAGTTCTCTTACAAACTCCTGGTGTCTTTATTGTTTGCTCTCATTCCTTTCGGTAACATCGCAGTCGTTTCTCACTGACCGCTATATATCAGTAATATACATAATTTTTAATAGCGTGTAATTAGTATGTAGTAATGAAGTCGCACAGCAGTAAGAAAAACAACTCTATTTTAAAATTAAAAAAATTATATTTCTTAAAAATAGAATTAAAATTGTAATACATCCGAATGAGTCCGTAACGTTTTCGTACGAACCGTTTTAGTTGATTCCACATGCAATAAATAAAATTCGGTAAAATATGATTGTAACGAATAATCGTTAGTGCCCGTAAATACGATCAGAATATAATACTGGACGTCTAATTTTGATAGGATCTCCATTGCCTACAATGATTAGAAAAAAAAACTAAGAAGACAATATATTGATAAGATCCACAAATGTAATACAAATGTGATAGTATAAACACGTACATATATGAAACTAGAGGCAATTATCAAGTTAGGCGACGAGCGACACACAAACCACGAGGACAGTACATCTATGTCTACAGTGTGTATTTCGCTTGTGGTTCGGCTGTTTTCGTATTGCCATTGTTGTGCTGTTCCCGTAANACATCTATGTCTACAGTGTGTATTTCGCTTGTGGTTCGGCTGTTTTCGTATTGCCATTGTTGTGCTGTTCCCGTAATTTGGCTGTTTTCGTATTGCCATTGTTGTGCTGTTCCCGTAGTTTGGCTGTTTTCGTATTGCAATTGTTGTGCTGTTCCCGTAATTTGGCTGTTTTCGTATTGCCATTGTTGTGCTGTTCCCGTAGTTTGGCTGTTTTCGTATTGCAATTGTTGTGCTGTTCCCGTAGTTTGGCTGCTTTCATATTGCCATTGTTGTGCTGTTCCCGTAGTTTGGCTGTTTTCGTATTGCCATTGTTGTGCTGTTCTCAGAGTTTCTATATCGCTCGTTGTCTAACTGGATAATTGCCTCTAGTTCCACATATGTACTTATTTATATTACCACAATTTTATTGCAGTTGTTTTTCTTTTCCATATATTGCGTTCTTCGTTTTTTTTGTTGTTTTTTTTTTTTCGTAGTTGTTGTGGGCGATGGAGATGTTATCAGAATTCGAATTCAATTACACCACACCATTGTCATTATGTTTCATAAACAACTGGAAGTCGAATGTCGAAGTGCTAACACTTTCTCCTCTCGATCTCCTTTATATGGCTGGAGATATTTTTACATAGGCCCCTACGTCGGAGGTATTTTAGAGTGCACTATGTGGAACAAAAAAAAAATTGTGCGGTTTCCCAAGGGGACAGTCTACCAACCCTGCAGCCTCGGAGTTAAAATGAGGACTCAATGTTAACCCTTTGATTCCAAGTGTAGACAGTCGGCTATATGTTGCACGGAAATGTTATATTTTATTAGTGCTGTACTCTGCTAGGCTCAGTGCTCAATGATATTCCCTGTGAGTTACTGACTCGTAAACCGAGGTTACTGCTCTATACTACGACTGGTTCATATCTCCGACCAGTAAACACAACGTCTGCAGCTCATTGACTGTATTGACGAAACGTATTCTTTGTCATTTTAAGTACAGCATGAATCAAAATACATTTCTTATTTGCAACACCAGAAATCTTAAATTGATGTGGGAATTAAAGGATTAAAGAAATTACTTCCCAATGCACCAATTTTAACATAACAATTTCAAACAAAAAGTATTCTACGTGATATTGCTTAACCCATTCTGACCCAGTGTATACAGTTGTGTACATCACGCACGTGCAGGTAATTCTGGGTCAGTGCTGCACACTGCGAAGTTGAATGACCAATCGTCTTCAATGTTGGTAAATTATTCGCAAACCGTCTTAATGGTCTAGGCTGTAATTGTTTCATATTACTGCAGCTAAACATACACCCCACATACAGTTCATTGGCTGCGACAACGATACTAGTTATGTGTCATATTAAGTACAGCACGCATCATAATTTCTTTTTTGTTTGCAACATCTGAAACAGTAAATTAAAGTGGATCTTAACGGGTTGAGGAATACAGGCACTTTAAAAATCTTGCCAATTCATATGAATAATATTTTATTATAAATTTAAAAATTTACATTTAAAAAAAATTAATGTAATTTTTTTTTATTCCTTAACGAGGCAGTATTCTCTGAGAAACTTGCATTGAATATTTTTTTGCGTGGAAGAGTTATTTCTAAAATTGACGCTTTGAGAAACAATTTAACAATGATTCCCCGTTTACACTCAGTGGCTACTGGCTCGTTAGACGGAGCCTTTTAGGCTCTGCATCACCCCTTTCGCAGACATTCGTCGTTTTCGTGTCATAATTTCTGTTTAAGAGGCATTATTGGCAAACGATTGATTAGAGAATATTTACAATTTACTTGTTGTTTGATAGGCACTTTTGTATCTAATTTTCACTGTGAGTGAAATCGTCCTTGCAAAAAAGACAGGAATTTACTGATAAAACACATATATGTTCTCGACATTTTGCAACAAGCAGATAATTAAAATCACGCACAAAAATATCAACCAACTCGTAAAACGTAAATTTTCTTTAATCGTGTATTGTCAGTAATTACTATGAATCCGAAATTATGACGCTGAAAACTGAGAATTTCTGCACAAGGGGTGAGACCGGGCCTTAAAGGATTGGCGATACTATCGACGTTCGCCCGGCTAATCGCTTCCACGTCGTTGCGGTAAAACGGGATGTTGCGGCGACTCCAAGAGACGAAGAGAGAAGCTCGCGAAGAGGAAGGGAGAAGAGACGAAATACACAAAGCGTATCCACATTGAACTCAACACGGAGATAGCTGCGCTGACGTTGCATTGTCCTCGTGTTGAGGTATACAGGGTGTATCATTACAGCGGTTACAATTTTCCAGGAGAGATAGAGTACACCTAGACGATGGGAAATCACACAGCAATGCATGGTCGGAAACGCTTTCCTGGTGCGGTAGTGACGACACAAAACACAAGAAAGGAAGGACACGAACACGAACCTTGATTTCTTCTTCTGGGGTTACGTCAAGGCGCTGGCGTACGAAACTCCCGTTAACAGTGTTGAGGAACTTGTTGCACGCATCGTGGCAGCTGCTGGGGAAGTCCGGGACACGCCCGGTATTGTCGCCAACGTTAGATCTTCAATGCGCCGGAGGTGTGAGGCCTGCATCACAGCCCGGGGTCGTCATTTCGAACACCTTCTTTGATTTTTGCTGTACTAACAAAATAAACATGTTTTCCCACCCTGTTCGTGTCCTTCCTTTCTTGTTTTTCGTGTCGTCACTACCGTGCCAGGAATGCGTTTCCGACCATGCATTGTTATCTGATTTACGATCGTCTAGGTGTATGTGCTCTATCTCTCCTGAAAGTTTGTAACCGCTGTACTGATACACCCTGTAGATCGCGCAGCACTGGGCTCGCACTGAACAAAGTTGATGTGTCGATGCTAGAAATAATTCACCCAACTTCAACAGAAGTGTCAACCAATCAGATACATTTTTTTTTCTGTATTAATTTCTATTTTACCAGCTTCCGAGCTATGTGTTATTCCACAGCTGCGACGGACGTTAAAGTTTGTATATATTTGAATGATAAACCGGTAGAATGGCGAGGTTTGAGCAGCTCTTATCATCGAGGTCTTGAGAGTTAAAAATGGTGAACGAATTTCTGGAAATTAATCAACTCTCAGGGTCCGGATGGATGTCATTTGAAATGAGAGATGATATTATTATTGACACATATGTTATACAAATTTGATATGCACGTTTAATTTACTCTATGTTTATAAGTATAGACACACACTAGATCCAGATCTCAAACACACCCAATTTGACGGGGGCACTGCATTACGACTTATAAAAGACGAATTTTTTTTTAAATTTCAACGTAAACAGAAAGATTGTTTTTATAAAAAATATATTAGACTCACAGTTAAAGGAAGTTGGGCTACTTTCAGCATACCGAAAGTCATCTTTTCCGTTTGTCTAACTGACGAGTTTTGATCAACTAACGCGTCAGACAGCTGCAACTACCTGTCAGCCAGTTGATGTGTAAATGGCTGATTATCAGCTGCAGTATCGACTAGCTGGATGCCTGTTGTTTGACGTGTCGAAAAGCCTGTCGTACATCTGCCTGTATACCAACTGGCTATTGAACAGTTATGTAGCTGACAGATGGCATGTAGGATAGCTGGCTGTCCGACAGCTGTCTGTCGAATAGCCGATTGCCTATCAGCTGCAGTGTCTAATAGCTAAATGTATGTTAGGTAATGTATCGGAGAGCCACCGGTCTGTCAGATGCATATCGTACAGCTACCTGCCTATCAGCTGGCTGTAGAACAGTTATTTGGCTGTCACGTAGCACGTCGGATAGGTGCATGTCTCTCAGCTGGCTGTCGAAACGTTGCAATATGTTAACGTCGATGATATTCGGCCTTTGACTCGTAGAGGTAAATGAGTGGGTGAGTGAAGAGATTTGGGCGGCTCTTAACATCGGGGTCTTGAGAGTCGATGAGGGTGAAGCGAAGTGAGTGTGGAGCAGCGCCGGAATGAACGGGCCGGGGGGACGGGAGATCCTCGAGAAAACCCCACCGACCAGCGGCATCGTCCGGCACGATTCCCACATGCGAAAACCCGAGAGCGTCCCCGCCGGGAAACGAACCAGGTTCGTTTAGGTGGGAGACGAGCGGTTTAACCACTACACCACCGCGGTCTCTCGTAGAGGTGAAGTCGCAGAGTATTTTAGAGAACAGATATTAAACCGAAGCGTGCACTGCGACCTCAGCAGTACACGCTATTAAAATGGCGTCACTAGTCAGCAAAATGCTGGAACACCATTAGCCAATCAGCGCCCGGGAAACTACTCGCCAGTTGGCAGCTCAGTAATTTGGGAATCTTTCGCAGCAGGTAGTAGCCAATCAGACGCGAAGCCCATTCCCGGAGTCTCGCGCAGCCAATTCAGAGAACGGATGAGCCCACATTAAAGGAACCGGCATGAACTTCTGTCTCTGTGTACTTTTCTACCACTCTGTGGGGAAGCCGAACTTGGTGGCGCCTCCAAGAGACGAAGACGGATTCTCGAGGACAGAGTAAAAGAGACGGGAGTCAATTGACCCGGGGAAATGCGAGTGGTAGAAGATAGGAGAAGAAGGCCGCGAAGATGAACACACTCGACACGTGCGCAAACAAAAGAGCAGCGGAGTTTCGCCGCCGGGCCACGTCCCGTGCTTATCGGCTCGATCACTAACAATACCCGCTGTCAGCTTCGGCCAACTTTTCTTTTACACTTGCGCCGGCGGTCAATTGAACACTTTGGAAACTCTTTCCTTTCTCTCGTCTCCCGTTATATTGTGCATTTTCCCTCAGCCACATGTAAAATAAACTCTTCGAGCTATACGCCTGGGCAAAGTAAATGTGCAACGCAGGGAGTCCGCAGCTATACGTACCTGCGTGTACTACAAGTTGCATATCGCGAAGGCGAACGGAACTGGCGCGACATGCGGAGGGCGCCTGCACATAGGCCACCGTAAGTACCTGCGTGCACTACAAGTTGCATATCACGAAGGCGAACGGAACTGGCGCGACATGCGGAGGGCGCCTGCACATAGGCCACCGTAAGTACCTGCGTGTAATAAGTTGCATATCACAAAGGCGAACGGAACTGGCGCACCATTGTGAGAGCGTGGTCCAGGACATTTTTTTGCCAATCAAAGAAGCTGGACGACCCTACAGTGCTTTGGACTGTATCTAGTCTCGAAATGTTTTCGCGAAATATCACAGCCCCTAATTATAGACTATTTTTAAATTACAATTTAAGCGTATTTTCATTCCGGAAGCTTCAGAAAATGCATCAAGGAAACCTTTGTCAAGTAGGGTATTAATAATAATTACTGGAGGCACGGAAGTTTAGTGGATTCATTTGGCAGCAAGATAGACTCCACGGTCCTTTGTGTACTCGAACGTCAGCTAGTTTCTCATTGGCTGATGCTCTAATCTTCCCCCAGACCTGGTGGCACGGGATCTGGTCCTTGATTCCTTGCTCCAATATGCAGTGCAGTTATTACCTCAAAATTAGACCAGGGTGTGTCTCGCGAACTGCGATCCAATTGAAAAAAAGAAGTCAAATCCACGTGCGTTTGCACGTGCTAAACGCTTGTCCTCAAACGGATTAGCGAAATTTCCGATCTCTAATAATTACCAAGGTTGTATAAAAGAAAATATTGGTATTACCATCAAAAAGTATGATTGCATTTACATACATCTCTATTATAAGAAAGATACTTTCCATGGGTGAAATGGATGTGCATTAACTCAAATTACTAAAAGTAGGCCTAGTTGTAAATATTTAAGAAAAAATTTTATTTCGTACAAAAAAAGTAATTATAATGTCGGTGTTGTCTGTTTATCGTCCAACCAAGAAGGAGATGAGTGTTGTTTGGGGTACGAAAGCCAACGAGTTTTAAGGAAAAGCCTATTATCCATTCAACGATTTCGACCCTGCCACAGGCGAGAAGAACATATTGAATTTGTACCTTAAATGAAAATATTTTACGTACATTCCTTATGTATCTATTAATTTGAAAGGTCCATGTACTTGCAGCTATTTTTTTACGCTTTAGAGGCACTGGTATGCGGGGAAACCAAGGAAGGAGTTACCAAGCGCATGAAATGCCTCATCGGCCTTTCACGCAACACACTGCTTATATAATTGCTACAGGTTTTAGTTTGATATGGTGGAGTGAAGATGTTTGGACTGCTCTTTACGATGAGATTTTCAGGCCGATAAGTAGAGCTAGTGACTTTTCGCGAGAGAAATATGAGTACACGGTAGACTTCAATATTATAAGTACCCAACAGCAGCTTGTCCTTTGCCACTGGCTGCTGTCAGCTTCAGAAAGCGTTTTAATGTTTGTCCGGGCCAATCAGAATTCGGCAACATTGTCACGTCTCCTACATGATTTGTGTGCAGACAGTTAACGCGTGTCAAAAAGTAATTCAGCCAATCATGATAGGTAAACGACCCTACAGTGTTTTGAAATGTAGCTTGTCTTGAAATATTTTCGCGAAATTGCACTACCTTTTACCGATGAGAGTGAAACGAGGCGTATATAGAGCAGCGTCGAAATGCAAGGGCAGGGGAAACGGGAGATCCCCGAGAAAACCCACTGGCCAGCTTGATTGCCACATGCGAAATTACGGCAGTGACCCCGCCGGTAATCAAGCCAAGTTCGCTTCGGTGGGAGGCTAGCTTTCTAGACGCCACGCCTTCTGTGCTATGCATTGAAATAAGACATTATAAGTAAGACTTGCAGCAAACGTAATCATATTTATAGGCTATTCGCGATAAAGTGAGCGCTTTTGAAAGCTCTTTCATTTGGAATAATAGTTAAAAAATATAATTTATTTTAGCCTTATACGTAGGGGCAGTGATATTTCGAGAAAAGATTTTGAGACAAGATATAGTACAAATCACTGTAGGGTCGTCCAGCTTCTTTGATTGGCTAAAAAATGCCTTGGCCCGTGTTAACCGTTCGCTCACGAATCACGAATGTTCAGTGTCGGAGTTACTTAGTCCTGAGTGGCTTGGTCAAAGACGGACATGGCACCAGCAGCCAATGGTGGTACAACAACAGCCGAGGTGAGTATATATTATTGAAGTCTACTGTGTGCTCCGATTTTTACGCGAAAAGTCACTGACCCTACATATACGTTAACTTCCGAGTGCTGTGGAATACACACACTGTGATGGCTGAAAGCATAAATAAACTAGTGCTTCATAAGTGCTGACTTTACTGTGAACAGCCTATAACATAATTTTAACTTTATCAGGACTAACGAACAATTTTGCACTTGTGCGGTGTTCAAGAGGTGATCCACAATTTCGCTATTCGATAAAATTGAAAGGCTTAGGCGGCTCTTAACATCGAGGTCTTGACAGCCGATGAGGGTGAAACGAGGTGAGCATGGAGCAACGCCGCAATGCAAGGGAATGGGAAACGGGAGATACCCGAGAAAACCCACCGACCAGCGGCATAGTCCACCACGTTTCCCACATACGAAAATCCGGGAGCGACCCCGCCAGTAATGGAACCCGTTCACCTGTACGGGAGGCGAGTATTCTGTGATAAAATACTTGAAGACATCTCGCGCTAACCTTTTATAGCCTATTTGAAGCTTTCTCTGACAGATTATGTATAAAGTTGTACATTACAAAGAAAACAACTGTTGTACCTATTTCCACTGTCTAAAAAAGTATTTTACAGTTAAGTCTATAAAACGACAGATTAATGCGCGTGGTTGATCGTAAATGCTGTTCTTTGCTAGATGCGATTCACTTAGACCCCTATCCCATTAGTATATTATGACCATATAACACATGCAACTCACTGAAAGTATTAGCGTACTACGGGACTCCAGTGGATGAAATTACGCCACGACTGCAGGAATACGACAGTGCCGAAACTGTAGAAGCAATAAAAACCCAATTTCGAAGGGAACGTGAGGTTTAAAGGTTATCGACAACCACCGCAGACTTTATTGCATTAGAAAAATCTCCGTTCGGATCGGCAGGGAAAGGTATATTACGAAAAGAAGAAGAAGAAAAAAAGGAAATAATTCCAGCCTGCGAAGCAGATTGCCGATTGTATTACAGTCTACGTGAAAAGAGACTGTTTAAATCTTCAAAGGGCAAAACATTAAATTTGTTATAAAAAAATTGTGCGCGGAGCTTGCAGTGATAGAAAACACACACACACACACACATAAGTTTGTTTGTATGTATTTATGTAAATATGTTTGCACTCTATACAATCCTACACCGCTGGGCTGATCTACCAAACTTTGCAGGAATGCCCTTCAGTATCCAACTCTAAATTTTGGGTAGGCTAAAATTGGCTGCATCCCCCCTTGACCTGGAAATCTCTAAAACGGGTAAGCGTATCTACGTAATCCACTGGACCAGAAATCCCCAAAATGGGGTAGTGTCTCTGACTGCCGTCTTATAGCCAGGCAATCCCGGGTAGTTCTGCTAGTAGGTTACATGGATGAGCTGCAGCTTCTCAAAGCCACGTTCTTCCCTTTGAATATGAACATCGACACTACTGGTTTAACATTACACATGCTTAAAAATAAGGGTGGTTTATGCATGAAAATATTAGGGAACGTAACTGCATTACTGATATACCAATTATTATTGTTAAGTGCACAAAATGCACGAAAACTAAATTAAATAAATTTAGTATTTACAAATTTAAACATCATTCTCTACCCTTTTTAGTCACTGTGTCCTACATATGTGGCGTTTCACAGCAAGTGTATTTATTGATATTTACTTTATACAGCAGAAAACAGTGTGCGATGAACTAACCCTTTATATGTGCGAGATGCCATTCATTTTACTGAGACTAAGTTACACTTCGTTGTGTCACGTTACATATGGAGCTGAAAACGTCGAACACAAATTTTTATGGCCCCAACATATTACTGACCGTAATACAGACACAGGTATATTTCTGATAAAAAAATATAATTGTTCGTTCCAACGCAAAAAAAATTTATTTTTGTCCCGACTGAAAGTGGAAAGGTCTCACATTTTGATAATTCTCAAAACATAAAATTAAGAAGAGAATTTAAAATACTCAATGTTTCTGATGGGTTTATATTTAATGACAAGAAATTTGAATGCTGGTGACCAGCATATACAGCAGTAGTATCATATTTAAAAATTGCCAACTTAAGGTGGAAAACTAGCGTTATGAACAACGAAATCAATAAATGTGCCAACAAATTGTCTTAAAACTATTCAACTAGTATGATATAAAACTCCATGAAATTGAAATTTATATACTGAAAAGGAACAGTAATTTGCTTTTTAAATAAAAATTTCTAACAGAACCTTTGAAAAAATGAAATTTGGCTACAATTAAGAAGAGATTTTTAAATGTTGTTATTATAAAGTTTTATATCACAAAAATGTCTAAATTGAAAACAATTTTTAGTTGAAAAAGTACTAATTTTGTTATTTATATACGTTATTATTCAAAAAACACTCAAAAACTTTTATTCGAAATATAAAAATTCCATCAACTATTGGCGTATGAGATAGTTTTGTTAATTCCAATATATAGTCAACTAACTTACTGCCCATTACTTCGCCCGCGTGTAGGCCTACTGCACCAAGTATCTACCATCTTCCTTTGCCAAAGGAGCTCTGCGATTCTTGTCTTATGAGTATGCATTTCGAGTTTTAATGCTACTGGGAAATTTCGCAATTTCGTTAAATAATATTTTAGTGTACCAAAGCTTAGATTTGTTGGAAAACCAAATAAATTTAAAGGAAATGCATCGCTGTTGAAATAAAATATGATCTTGACAGTTCTCAGGTCGCAAGTTTACAAGTCTGGCAGTTTTGTTTGCAAGAAATCAATTAGATTTTGCAACGCAAATAATGGCTACTGCGTAGATGGAATGGACACTATATCAAAGTTCACTCTTAATCGTAAACGACGTAAGGAATATAGTGCTACGTATTTCACTGCCCAGCCAGTATAAGAAAATTAGCTATTCAATTATTGGTTCCGCTCAATTCTAACTTTTTTCGGAAAATGTAAGGGAATGAAAATGTTTTTTCTTAGTATCAGACAGGAATAATATATATAAATACTTTTTAGTTTAAAAAAAAAACATGCTGGTTTGAAGGTATCAAGCATAGAAAGGACATAATACAGGAAACACATAATCGAAAACACATTCGAAACCTTTTCACATTCTCAGTGATTTCAATTTATAACAATATTGAAATTCGTTTTTTTATAGGTATTTCTATAGCCAACCTCTTAACAAAAATAACATAAAGATATACTATCGGCTAAATGAGCTATTGAAGGATTCTCAAAATCATTCCTACCTATTTAAACAATCTTAGTTTTTGAATTTCGAAAAATTATTTCTTAATAGGCGCCTGCTTCTTAAGGAGAAGTCATCTCTAAATTTTAATAGTTTTGAGTCTTGCCTTTTTTGGGCAGGGGTTTGATGAGTGTGTGAGTGAGTGAGCCAGTCTGGGCATTTAATTTTATATGTTGAGATAAAAGACAGTCCATCAAATCCTATTAAGTAGTTCAAATTCAGTTATTGATTTTGTGCTCCGGGAATTCGCACATTGTGAGAACTTCCCATCTTCCTTAAAAACACAGAACAAATTTTTCCACATCCCTTTCCAACTTCTCCGGGAGCATGTCATGTCAGCCTGTGTGTTAAAACATTCGCAGATACAAAAACATTTTCTTTCCTGAAGTTTGTTCAAAAGCGTCTGAACAACCACGAACTCGCTATAGCGAGGGAACATGATTTTTCACGAGAATAGTTCCACGCAGGTCGGGTTTTCAAAATGCTGCTTGAACATCCTGCAGTTTCTCACATGCGAGTGACGGCGTGCCTTTGTGAGGAGATGCTGTGGTATCTGACCGCGGAGTGAGCATGGGGTGGATCGATCTCGCTGGCTGCGCACAGCTACTCTCCGTGTTCCAACTCTGGACCGCTTTTCTGCCAACACGACTGTCATACACGGCGTGGACGGGCTTTGAGGTTAGAACACTATTCATGTGAACAAATGCTTTGCGATGTTCTCACACCTTCTCAGGCCAGTTTTAATGCGATAGTATTAAATTTAAAATGCTAACAGTATTTTATTCGTATAAAAAAGATTGCCTTTTGAAAATGAAGACATAAACACGTTTATTACTGTTAACCACGTGACTTTGACAGCTGTGTTAGTTTGAGGTAGATCAATGTCGGGTACGCGCGCAAAAGGCGACCTCGTATTTAGTCTACGTGTCCGACTGGGGCATTCAGGAATACGTCACTACGTTACCGGAAGTCTCTGCACGTAAGACGCGTAGCAGTTAGAAACCACCCAATCACGGAAGCTGACACGAGTCAAGTGTTTTGAAACCCCATTAGACAGTGATGGTTTCCACTAGTTATAATTAGAGGCGCCTGTTTATTCGCTAAAAGATTTCAGGACAAGTTGTGTTCCAACGCACTTTAGTTCAGAACCACTTTCGTGATTGGATCATTTGAATTGTTACGCGTCCTGTATGTCTGCCCGCGAACCACGGACGGTCTGTATCGGAGAAGCTTAATTCTGGCGGGCTCACTCATATAACAGATTGTCTTCGCACAAAGACAATCTTTCAAAAGTCAAATGAAGACTGCAAGTTTGCATATAGGATATTGAAGTTTATCCTCAGTGTAAATGTTTTCGCGAAAGACAGGTGGACCTAGCTGTAATTTGTACTGTCTGACAATGAGTTTCGTCGACGCCCGGAGTGGCTTGTCAATGTTGAAATGAGTGGACGATGAAAGACAAATATGTAGATTTTTGTTTTACTTTCACTAGTAGCTATGCTTTTGTCGCGTGTAACTAACATACCTCAAATTTCCTCTGGCACATTGCTATGGTCGAATGCCACTTACACGCCATAATAAACTACCCTCCTCTCTCTGTTTCCTTCTAGCGAGCGAATTAAGAGCTGCCTATAACACCCCCAAACATTTTTTTTATTAAAGGGACCGTCCACCCCTATTTCATTGATTACATGTTTGTCTGGGTTATATTTGGGCTCAGTCGTTTTGCAAAAAATCTTTGTTTTCGCGTCATAATTTTGTATTCATAGTAATTACTGACAATATACGGTTAAATAAAATTTTCATCTTACTAGTTGTTAAATGTTTTGTTCGTTATTTTAATTTTGTATTATCTGCTAGTTGTAAAAAGCAGACAACATACTTATATTTTATCATTAGGTTCCTGCCTTTTGGCAAGCAGGAAATAACACACAGTGAACATTAGATACAAACGTATTGGACATCTAGTAAATTGTAAAATTTCCATTATCAAATATTTTCAGTAATAATTGTGAAATTGGAATTATGACATGGAAACGACGAATTTCTGCAAAGGTGGTGAAGCTCAGTCTTGATGTCGAAAATGTTCTGCACGGGCCGTGAAGACGTACGGCAAGTTTATATGTGTTCGAATTTGTTCGNTATTTGTTGGATGTATTATTACTTTCGCTACTAGTAGAAAACTTTTCAGCATATTGCGAACTGGTAAAATATGCGCTGGGCCTTGCATATGGAATTAATTGTATAACATTGCTTGTGTACATTTTCAAAGATGCTTTTATTCCAGTCTTTCAACTGACCTCATTTTATGCTTAAAATCGTTTTTAGCTGTGCGGTACGACAATTCGTCTGTTTCGGGTAAAGTGCCTCTGTGTTTTGGATACGCTATTGGTGGGTCAAAACACGGTGGATCCTTGTTCAACGTGGATTTGTGAAGACGAGTCTACTAGTACTGTTGTGAAGAAAGAAGACAAACGAATTGTATTTTACTGTCAACTCTGTATGTAACACCATTAGTGGTACAAGCAGTCTTACAATGGTGTTACATTTAGTGTTGAGGGTGTAGTACACTGAGCTTCTGTAAGGACTGCTTCTGTAACAACAGACGTCGTCCTGGATGTCAGTTAACAAGCAACTTTTGTGAAGAAGTTCTGCAGAAGATCACTACAAGGGTGGCGAAGATATATCTGAACCTCTTAGTTTTATGAACATTAGCCCTACTGCTTGTTTATTAATTTTATCCAAAATAAAACCGGCAATGGATGAAAACATAATAAAAACATTTGTTTCACNCCCGGAGTGGCTTGTCAATGTTGAAATGAGTGGACGATGAAAGACAAATATGTAGATTTTTGTTTTACTTTCACTAGTAGCTATGCTTTTGTCGCGTGTAACTAACATACCTCAAATTTCCTCTGGCACATTGTTATGGTCGGATGCCACTTACACGCCATAATAAACTACCCTCCTCTCTCTGTTTCCTTCTAGCGAGCGAATTAAGAGCTGCCTATAACCCCCCCAAACATATTTTTTTATTCTTGGGACCGTCCACCCCTATTTAACTGATTACATGTTTGTCTGGGTTATATTTGGGCTCAGTCGTTTTGCAAAAAAATCTTTGTTTTCGCGTCATAATTTTGTATTCATAGTAATTACTGACAATATACGGTTAAATAAAATTTTCATCTTACTAGTTGTTAAATGTTTTGTTCGTTATTTTAATTGTGTATTATCTGCTAGTTGTAAAAAGCAGACAACATATTTATATTTTATCATTAGGCTCCTGCCTTTTGACAAGCAGGAAANTCCTGCCTTTTGGCAAGCAGGAAATAACACACAGTGAACATTAGATACAAACGTATTGGACATCTAGTAAATTGTAAAATTTCCATTATCAAATATTTTCAGTAATAATTGTGAAATTGGAATTATGACATGGAAACGACGAATTTTTGCAAAGGTGGTGAAGCTCAGTCTTGATGTCGAAAATGTTCTGCACGGGCCGTGAAGACGTACGGCAAGTTTATATGTGTTCGAATTTGTTCGATGTATTATTACTTTCGCTACTAGTAGAAAACTTTTCAGCATGTTGCGAACTAGTAAAATATGCGCTGGGCCTTGCATATGGAATTAATTGTATAACATTGCTTGTGTACATTTTTAAAGATGCTTTTATTCCAGTCTTTCAACTGACCTCATTTTACGCTTAAAATCGTTTTTAGCTGTGCGGTACGACAATTCGTCTGTTTCGGGTAAAGTGCCTCTGTGTTTTGGATACGCTATTGGTGGGTCAAAACACGGTGGATCCTTGTTCAACGTGGATTTGTGAAGACGAGTCTACTAGTACTGTTGTGAAGAAAGAAGACAAACGAATTGTATTTTACTGTCAACTCTGTATGTAACACCATTAGTGGTACAAGCAGTCTTACAATGGTGTTACATTTAGTGTTGAGGGTGTAGTACACTGAGCTTCTGTAAGGACTCCCCAGAACAACAGACGTCGTCCTGGATGTCAGGTAACAAGCAACTTTTGTGAAGAAGTTCTGCAGAAGATCACTACAAGGGTGGCGAAGATATATCTGAACCTCTTTTTTTATGAACATTAGTCCTACTGCTTGTTTATTAATTTTATCCAAAATAAAACCGGCAATGGATGAAAACATAATAAAAACATTTGTTTCACNCCTACTGCTTGTTTATTAATTTTATCCAAAATAAAACCGGCAATGGATGAAAACATAATAAAAACATTTGTTTCACAGTTTTTGTAAACTTATAAATATGTAGTAGTCGTTACATAAAATGTTATTTCCAGAAAATAAAAAAAAGATTTTTAGTTTTAATTTGATTACTGATTGTTGATAAAAATTACAATTGCACAGTTTTTACCCCAAGAAAATGAAATGTAAAACGTAGGTATATATGAAATAAGCGACTTATATTAAACATCAATGTCGTGATTTGCCTAAAGTCTTATACACATAAAATCATAAATATTAAAGCCTGTAATGAATTAACAATCAAATAAATAAATAGTTAACATACAGCACTTACTATCTGGACTATTTTTAAAAATATAACCAATATACGAAGTTATGGAAATATTTTAAGAAATTCAAAATAATGAAATCATTCTAAAGCCTTTCCTTCATCTGTGAATTATTTAGTTATAATATTTGTATGGCATAAAGGCACAAAAAACATGCCTTTAGACTTACTCAATACCTCGGGAATTTACATGACCGTTTACAAGTAGTGTACAATTTTTTCCGTGTATGTACTATATATTTACAAACACACTCGTTCTACTTAAGTCTTTAATAATCTTATTAAACTGACTTGCACGTGTGTATAGAAGATTGTAGTCTCATAAGCAACTATCCGGTAACTTGTTGTTTTCTGTGTGCAAAATATTTCATTATACCAGCTTCATGAAAATAAAAATCCACGACACCGTATACGTCACGCATTTCGAGGCGGTAGCTAGGGCTGGGAAAACTTGCGCGAGTTCAGTGACCTGTATGCTATACTCCAGTCCTGTGTACACTCAAGCTTCAGATGTTTGTACATTGGCTGCTGCTTCAGAGCGTACACAGTAGTGACTTCAGTGTACACGTGTTGGACATTTATCTTCCCCTGAAATTAATTTGCGAGATTTTCCCTTCCCTGTTGGTTGCCTATAAGTAGAGACCTGAATAATTCGCGGATTCATTTTGGGACAAGCTAGGATTAAAAATACGTTTGTTTATATAACTTTAGCCATTGGTCCATGCGGTGTTTGACATCTCCTGGAGAACGGTGTTCAATTGTCACCTACCACTGTGACAGCAGACAACCAATACGCAGTTGATTTAAGCATATTTGTACACACGACTGTAGAGTCTAGTCTGCAGGTCATTGAACTCACGAATTTTTCAGATCTCTGCCTATAAAAGACAAACGTTGCTAATAACAAAGTAGGTTCCAGTTGTCAGTGCGGCAGACTTCGAGCGTTAAAATGTTAATTTGTAATTTCTAAAGTCAAATAATGAGGCTCCAAATATATGCTGGGTCCTTCAAGTTTTATATTATCTATTAAAATTCTACGTGCGCATTGAATCGTATATGTGATTGCAGCTTAGGGATTTATTAGTGTTATTTGTTTTATTCCAGGGTAAAAAATAATTAAAAAGAATTACATAACAAGAAAAAAAGGAAATATTAATGATTAACATATTTAATACCAAGCTGAAATTCATAATTCCCTACTCTACAAATAAGCAACAAAATAATTATAAAGTGAAAGTAGAAAGAAAAGCAAGAAGTTACTGATAATTAATGAGTCTACTTTCCTATACATGGGTGCAAATAAATTTTAGCAAATTTCTTGAAAGCTTAGATAGTAGGTAGGCATTGACGTCTCATCGACAGCAATATCATTAGAGACTAAACCAGAAACACGTGAAACAGTACAAAGACAATTAAAATACACGAGCGACTTACCCGGGATTCGTGTTTCAGGGAAACTCGTAAATTAAGCTATCTTGCAATCAACTGCATCACGGAGGAAGGAATCGGAGCATCAACTTCGGATGTAATCAGTCTAATGTTTTGAATGATGGGGTTCACTAACATTAAATATTAACNGGAATCGGAGCATCAACTTCGGATGTAATCAGTCTAATGTTTTGAATGATGGGGTTCACTAACATTAAATATTAACACAGCCGTCTTTTTTAAAATAAGTGTCTTAACCACTAAAACACACAAGTTTACATGGCCTACCACAACGTTACTTAAGTGAAAAATTTGACGGGAATCAGTTGTACCTACTGGTCTCGGAGATATGACATAAAATACTTATTTTCTTAAATGGGGCTATATTACAAAATTGCTTGGAAATAGGCTCTGTACACGATGTTCGTAATATATCATGTCAGCATAAAAAGCTCGATTGCAATTTTAAAATTGCTGAATAGATATGCCAAACATATGGAAATATTTATATGGCCGATATTTTTCAAATCATTGCCTGACTTCATTCAAACCTTTTAACTATATTTTGCCTTCCGTAGGTGTGCAAAATTTTGTGGAATTTAGTAGAATTATTCCGCAAATATGACAAAATGTTCAGTTTACTAACGTGGCACTACTTTTAAAAAAATGCGGCAAAAGAGGATCTCTGCATGCGTATGGGTTGATTGGTCCTCGAGATATGGCATAAAAACTCCATTGATCATTTGACGATCTTCATAAATGGAGGCCAAAAAGTTTATATATTAGCACATTCGATTATTGTAATAGACAAAATATGCATAGTTAAATTAAAATCGATTACATAGTTTCGTCGATATAGCACACTAAGATAAAATGTTTGTATACGAGTAGACTGCGGACTTTGGCGCAGGATTCATGAGTCGGAGCTCGCAGCCACCAGTCATCTCGGTTATCGAGGCTGCCTGAGGCGGCCATGTTGTGAAGGCGCCCGACCACCATATTGGATCTTGGTGACCTTGATATTGACTTATGACATTGACCTTGACATTGAACACAAAAAAAAACCTTTAAAAAATTCAAAAATAAAAAAAATAATAAAAAAAAGGTTTGGCATAGACAATTTTGATGGATACAACTAATACTGCCAGAACACAAAGTTAAATTGAAATTTGTTTCGCAGTTTCGTAGATAAAATATTCGGAGCTAAAATGTTTAAATGGCCACAATTTTAAATTTTTTTTATGTCTGACGTACTCAAAACTTATCAGTTTACATAGCCTGCCGTAGTGCTAATTATTTGCCATATTTGGTGGAAATGGGTTAGTTTTTCGGAGATTACATAATTTCAATTTGTTAATTGAGCCTATTTTATAAAATTGCGGAAAAAATAGTTTTTTTGAGAATACAATTGATAATTGTAATATTTACAGCCACAATACAAAGTTTCGTGGAAATTAATTACATGGTTTTGACGATATAAGATACAAAATTGAAATAACCAAATGGCTGCCATTTTGAAAATAAGTTTCTAACGTACTTAGAACTTAACCGTTAAAGTTCCCTACCGCAGTACTACTTGTTTGCCATATTTGGTACGAATCAAAAATTGTTTCTCGAGATATGACGTAAAAACTTTATTCGTGTTGCACTATCTTACAAAATGGAGGACAAAAAAAGCTCCGTGTAGACACATTTTATGCTTTTTATATATACTCCCACCATCAAAGTTAAGTTCAAATTAATTAAATGTTTTCGAAGATGCAGCATACTATACTATAATATCTAAATTACCACCATTTTTAAAATAAGTGTCTGACAAACTTGAAACATATTTGTACATGTCAACTGCAGCAGCACTACTTGATTGCCAAATTTGGCATAAATCTGTCAATTTTATCCCGAGAAATTACTTTAAACCTTGAGTAATTAATTTAATCCTATCTTACAAAATGGCGAATAAAAGTTTTACTTATTGGTTTGTTTGATACTTGTAATAAATACTGTAGGAATAATACATTTAGTTGAACTTGGTCAAAAGGTATGGTAGTTATAACAAATAAAGCTAAAATACTGATATGGCTGCATTTTGAAAATAAGTGCCTAATAACATTTAATTACTGATTATTACGTGGCCTATCATAGTATTTCTTTCATGGCACATTTATNTGGTGATTTAGGTGGCCAATGGAAGTGTCTAAAGTCAGAAGAGTGTTCCTGGAGCCACTCGATAGCAACTCTTGATGTGTGAAGTGTCGCATTGTCCTGCTGGAATTGTCCACGTCCGTTGGAATGCACAATGGACATGAGTGGGTACAGGTGATCGGACAGGATGCCTACGTATCAAGGGTCCAATTTCACGCCAACAGCACATGCCCCATACCATAACAGAGCCTCCACCAGCTTGAACAGTCCCCTGTTGACATGTAGGGTCCATGGATTCATGATGATGTCTTCATACCCGTACAAGTCTATCCACCCGATACAATTGGAAACGAGACTCGTCAGACCAGGCAACGTGTTTCCAGTCATCAACAATACAACGGCGGTGTTGGCGGGCCCAGACGAGGCGTAAAGCTTTGTGTCGTGCAGTCAACAACGATTTGAGAAAGGGTTGCACGTCTGTCATGTTTAATGATTCTCGTCAGTCGTCGTTTGTCCCGTTCGTTCACGATATTTTTCCGGCCACAGCTATGTCGAAGATTTGGTGGTTTACCGGATTCCCGATATTCACGGTACACTCGTGAAATGGTCGTACGCGAAAATCCAAATATTATCGCTACTTCGNGATATTCACGGTACACTCGTGAAATGGTCGTACGCGAAAATCCAAATATTATCGCTACTTCGGAGATGCTATGTCTTATCTCTCGTGCGCCGACTATAACACCACGTTCAAACTCACTTAAATGTTGACAACCTGCCATTGTAGCAGCAGTAACCGATCTAGCTNACTATAACACCACGTTCAAACTCACTTAAATGTTGACAACCTGCCATTGTAGCAGCAGTAACCGATCTAGCAACTTTTCCAGACGCTTGTTGTCTTATATGGGCGCTGCCGACCGCATAGCGTTACTCTGATTGGTTCCATACCTCTGTTATTTGCATACACACGCCTATACCAGCTTTTTATGCTCTCCAGTGTATAATGCTTGTAATATGTACTGTCAGCGTAGACAATGTGGTTGAAATAGGTAACCTTTTTTGGTAGTTATCCCAAATAAACCTAAAGGTTTATGCGGCCGCCGTTTTGAAAATAATAGTACAATATGTTAATTTAGTTATATTTATTTGGCCTATCATAGTATTACCTACTTGCCAATTTTGAAGAAAATTGATTTAGTAGATTTAGAGATAACATAAAAGCTTTATTTTTTCATGAAGTGCTATCGTACAAAATGGCTTTAAAAGTGGTTGTTTGGCTTATATTATGCTTGTAGTAGATACGGTCAGCGTAAAAAATTTGGTTTAAATTGGTCAGATGGTATGGTAGTAATACCAAATAACCTTAAATATTTGTTTAGCCACCATTTTTAAAATAGGTGTAAAAAAGTTAATTTATTTATATATATTTGGAATATCATAGTATTACCTAGTTATTAAATTTAAATAAAATTGGTAGAGTAGTTTTCGAGATATAACATAAGTGCTTTATTTTTTCATGTGTTACTATCTTCCAAATAGCAGACCAACAAAAATATTCACTTCTGAATTTAATGCTTACAACTTGCGCTGTCAGCAAACCAAATTTTGTAAAAATATGTTGAATGGTTTCCGAAATATGACGTAATGACCTAAATTTTAAAATGGCCGCCATTTTGAAAGAACGTGCCTGGAGTAGTAGAAAACCATAAATTCCAGGTATCCCTACTTAGTACTATATGTGTACCAAGTTAAGTGAAATTCTGTTAACGCGTTCAAAAATTGAAGGGGGTTGGGGGACACACAGAGACGCACATACTCACACACAGGAAAGTGGTCTCATAAGCCTTTCTTTCCTTCTGAAAGTAGGCTAAAAAGGGGATAGTTCCGTCAAGTAATTGCTCGCGATTCTTGTATTGGTTGCTGATTACACAAACATCAACCATTGAGGGCCACCTGTTTACTGCGAAAAGATTTACGCGGACGCTAGACTTCAATATCCTATTTGCACACTTGCGGTCTCCACTTGACTATTAGCTACTTGTCTTTGTGTGAAGACAGTCTGTTAGCATGAGTGAGCCAATCAGAAATAAGTTTCTCCGATACCGACCGTCAGTGATTCGCGAGCAGACAGGTAAGACGCGTAACAATTCAAATGATCCAATCACGAAAGTGGTTCTGAACTAAAGTGCGTTGGAACACAAATTGTCGTGAATTCTTTTCGGAAAAAAAAAAAAAAAAAAAAAAAAAAAAAAAAAAACAGGTGCCTCTATGCATAAGTGATGGGTAGAGAGAGACCTGAAAAATTCGCGAGTTCAATGACCTCCAGTCTAGACTCTACAGTCTCTTGTACAAGTATGCTGATATCAACTGCGTATTGGTTGTCTGCTGTCGCAGTGGTAGGTGACAATTGGACACCGTTCTCCAGGAGGTGTCAAACACCGCGTGGACCAATGTCTATAGTTATATAAACGCACGTGTTTTGAATCCTAGCTTGTCCCAAATTGAATCCGCGAATTCTTCAGGTCTCTAGCGATGAGCTTTAATTAAAGGTCGAGGAATGGATGTCGTCATAAGTAACTGACCGTAAGGTTGATTTCGTTTGTCCTTTTATTAAAACATTATACTTACGATGAATAATTCTTATAGTTGTGTTAAGTATGACTGTAAAAACTAGTCTGTAAGGAAGAGATCGTAGAGAGGGTTAGGAGAAAGTAGTTTGTCTTGCTCTCATCCTCCAGACGGAAGACACTCACTCCCAGATCGCAGGCCCACGTGGCAACCTCTCGCCGCAGAGTAAATAAACACACAGGGACGAAATGGAGAGGCGGTTACTTCGATGTGGGCGCACTCGCTCTCTGATTGGTTGTGCGAGGATCTGGCAACGGGCCTCGTGTCTGATTGGCTACCGCGTTCCCCGGATTGGCTGGGTTACTGGCTGGCGAGCCGATCACCAGGTGCTGATTGGCGGACGGCGTTCCAACACGTTGCTGGCTGGTGACGCCATTTTCGGTGACGCGTGCGACTAGATTTCGGGGGAATAAGCAGCTGTTTAACCTCTGTATTATTATCTACTCTGTACTCTCGTCGCGTGCCACGTCGCCGACTGCTCCCTGCTGCCTCGTCCTGGGTCCTGACTACACTGCTCGTCATCATCGGCTTCTTATATTAAATATGACATTTTATTAATGATAATTAATAACAATAAACCATCGTCAAGTAGGTGTACGTATTGGTGGAGTGGACCAAACGTAGGCGCGGGACAGCCAGGGTCAACGGCATTCCAAGGACGTTCGATCGAACCCCTCTTTCAGCCTTACTTCGTCATCGCACAGAAATTCCTCACCAGACGATTACGTTTTATCGGGTTATTAGTCTGCCTGCGGCGCGAGCTGTGAACACTCGGATCGAACCGCCTTAGGTATTCGCCCGTGTTAATAAAATAT
>NQII01009149.1:32581-56663 GCA_002778355.1 Clitarchus hookeri
GGGGGGGGGGGGTATTCAAGCTGTCGGTCAATACAGCCGTGTGCTTTGTGGGCGGGGCGTGATGAAAAGCAGTTCCCCCTCCCTCAACACGGCTAGACAAAACTCGGCTGCTCTGTGCGTGTCGAGGGACGGTGTATACAAGCCCCGTGAATAGACGGCTCCATGGGCTGGGTTTATTACATTACGCGTAGCCCGGGAGATATATATATTTTTTCTAACACAACCTCTTTCCACTTTCAGATACATCCCAGTCCCAACCTCTTTCTGCTTCGTTATATATATATAAAGCCCATTTACACTCCGCGCTTTTATTATTGACGGTATGTATCGGTAGAAATGTCGGCTAATGTACGGGAAGTTTTAACCCTTTGCGGATGCGCACGTATACACTGTTGGTTACGTTCAAATGGGAATTTATTTGCTAATTTAGAGAGAACGTACACTTTTATAGTTTTACTCTGACGCTGGACTTTATCGGAATCTAAGTAAAACATTACAGAATGAGTATAAAAGGATACCCCATCTTTAAAGGTCTATAATATCAAAACCAAACAACCTACAACCTTGGTTGACCAATCAAATGAACCGTGGAACCGTGAAGTTTGTTCACCATACATTCACAAATGTTCAATGTGACCACCACGAGCGGCCCGAACGACATCTACGGGATAATCAAACTCGTTCCATNAAGTTTGTTCACCATACATTCACAAATGTTCAATGTGACCACCACGAGCGGCCCGAACGACATCTACGGGATAATCAAACTCGTTCCATGCCCTTGTCAGCATGTCTGGTGTTACGGTTTGGATGGCGTTCGTAACTCTCGGTTTGAGGTGGTGAGGGGGTAGCGAGCNTTTTCTAACACAACCTCTTTCCACTTTCAGATACATCCCAGTCCCAACCTCTTTCTGCTTCGTTATATATATATATAAAGCCAATTTACACTCTGCGCTTTTATTATTGACGGTGTGTTTCCGTAGAAATGTCTGCGAATTTGAGGGGGAGTTTTAACCCTTTGCGGATGCGCATGTATACACTGTTGGTTACGTTCATATGGGAATTTATTTGCTAATTTAAACAGAACGAACACTTTTATAAATTTACTCTGACGCTGGACTTTGTCGGAATCTAAGTAAAACATTACAGGATGAGTATAAAAGGATACCCCATCTTTGAAGGTCTATAATATCAAAACCAAACAACCTACAACCTTGGTTGACCAATCAAATGAACCGTGGAACCGTGAAATTTGTTCACCATACATTCACAAATGTTCAATGTGACCACCACGAGCGGCCCGAACGACATCTACGGGATAATCAAACTCGTTCCATGCCCTTGTCAGCATGTCTGGTGTTACGGTTTGGATGGCGTCTGTAACTCTCGGTTAGAGGTGGTGAGGGGGTAGCGAGCTCGAATTCGACACGTCAATGTGAAGGGGACGGTCCGATGTTTCCTTTATGTACTTAGAACGAGATAGACGATGCCTTCATGTCTAAACTGGTTTTTAGCGATGAAGCGACGTTCCATACAAATGGTAAGGTGAACTGGCACAACGTGCGGATATGAGGTCAGGAGCCTCCACATGAAACCACCGCACACGAGCGCGCTTCCCCCAAAGTGAACGTGTTTTGCGCTGTATCCAAATACACTGTTTTGGCCCTTTCTTTTTTCACGAGCCCACTGTTACTGGAATCCCTTATTTGGACATGCTTAAAGAGTGGTTTTTTCCTCAGTTAGACGAGGTGGCGGGAGACTTCATTTTCCAGCAGGATGGTGCGCCACCCGATTGGCACCTAGCTGTTTGCGGATACCTGAACGAGACGTTGCCGCAACGCTAGATTGGTCGAGGAGCAGCTGGTGACCAGGCTCTTCATCACTGGCCCCGAAGAAGCCCGGATCTTACCCTGTGCGATTTTTTTTTCTATGGGGGTACATAAAGGATCAAGTGTTTCGTCCACCCTTGCCGGCTAACATTGACGACATTGAAACGAGAATTACGGATGCCATTCAAACCGTAATACCGGACATGATAACAAGAGTGTGGAACGAGTTTGATTATCGNCTATGGGGGTACATAAAGGATCAAGTGTTTCGTCCACCCTTGCCGGCTAACATTGACGACCTCAAAACGAGAATTACGGATGCCATTCAAACCGTAATACCGGACATGATAACAAGAGTGTGGAACGAGTTTGATTATCGNAAACGAGAATTACGGATGCCATTCAAACCGTAATACCGGACATGATAACAAGAGTGTGGAACGAGTTTGATTATCACCTAGATGTTGTTCGGGCCGCTCGTGGTGGTCACATTGAACATTTATGAATATATTGTAAACAAACTTCACTGTTCCACGGTTCATTTTATTGGTCAATCAAGGTTGTACGTTGTATGGTTTTGATATTACAGACCTTCAAATTTGGGGTATTCTTTTACACTGATCCTGTATAACTATTCAACATTTCAGTTCGTAATAATACATCTGTTCTTTCTAAAACTTCGAGTGCTCCCGAAGTAATATTACGTTGTTTGAATTTAACTGAGTTGTTCGAAGTTTGCCATGATATTTCAAAATCCGCATTCTTTACAAACAGAGGCGACGAAATACTTATTCACCTGCACTTTGCATAAGTATCTATGCAAAGTCATATTACCTCAGCAACACTGAAAGTGTAAATTACTGAAATGTATTGCTTTAGTTAGGTTGTTGATCTGCTACCATAATTACTGCTACCAAAAAGCAATTAAATATTTAAAATAAACGCGTGCTCGATACAATAAGGCCAATAGTAATTAATAAATAATGAGAAGATGAGATTAATAGTTTTTATATGATCAGGAGGGGAGTAAAGTAAGTAACTCCAAGAGATTTAGTTTATTTGATATATTTAAAATAAAAATAAACGTAACTCTTGTTGTCATAAGAAAGTAAATATGAAATGACGAAGAAAAGAAAATAGAGGGTCTCCTTTACAAATATATGGATATTAAAATGACAATACATTAATATTTTAGTACAAACAAGACATTAAGTATATAACGAACAAAGTTTTTATGATTTGAATAAAGGAATAAAAGCTAGTTTCTCTTTTTATGTAACTGTTGAAAGTTCCCAAACTGTGTAAAATTTTAACTGTTGAAAGTTCAAAAACGTGGGAAGTTCACAAACTGTGGATTTAATCAAATGAAATGAAATGGAGATGGCTGTTCTTTGGTGAACGTGACGGGGTCACGAGTACCCCGTCACAGTTACCAGGTTAGACTGCGACACAGCGAACTGGGAAGCTACAGTCTTCCCCATAGTACAGGTACTCAGATAACAAATGGGATTGCCAAATTTTTTATCAGCAACGAAGGAGAAAATCTACTGCGCTTGAAGGACGCGGCAAAAAGAAAGAACAAAACTTGCAACCAGATGCAACGGTAACACCAAACATTTGCGGCGTGTTTAGAATTCACACCCTGAAATAAACGCGAGTACAGATTAAATGTCCGGAAATGCACTGATAACTTGACTGAAGCATATTTTTGCGAGGCCGGAAAAACGTGAATGTAAGAAGGCCCTCAATAAGTTAAAATGAATTCATTCACTGAGATAATTATCTCTTTCAAAATTAATCCATTATAAATGAAAGAAAATAATATCTCCAATTGAAATTAGGTTAATATAATAAAAATGTTCAACACTAAACATGAAAAAAAAAAATGCATTTTTTTTTTAAATTGGACAAATGAACATGATGGATTGTACATTATTTTACTCAGGAAATAATTTTTGATTGGAACACTTTCAACTCGGCGTTATATTGGCAGGGAGCCAGCCAGTAATGAAAGTTGTTTATTGTAATGGACTAATAGGATTGGTGTAAATGGGAATATAGAACACAGCAAAACTGATAGTGATGCATTCGTGAATAAAAAGTGTTGTTGTACGCTCGCTGCTTCGCATACCATGCGAACGAGTGGTAGTGAAGGACCGCAGCTATATGATAGCGGCGGGGAAAGTCAATGGAATGTATTAAATTACAGGCACATGCTAAATCAAGAGCCACGTGTAGATTACCAAAAAGCGAACCAAAACGATAATCCTTTTGTGACGCGCGCTTCTGTACTTGGTTGAATTGAGTTTCTGTATTCATCTGAAGAATTTTCTAGTGGTTTTCTGCTCTAGTTTCTCTAAGCGTGACTCAGGGCGCATCGAACTTTCCAGGTAAATGCCAGAGTATAAATTGTGCGACGGGCCTTCAGGCCGGGAGTTGTTGAATGGATGAGTGGCTGAGTTTCGGCGATAGACGACGAGTGGCGAGGAAAGTGACCAGCGGAAGGGAAATCTCCAACTGCGAGTATCAAGCAGCGAAGAGTGCGGCTGGCAGGCTGGACTATTGGACTGGGTGCGTGAATGAAAGGCATAAACGACCATATAATGACAGGATGAAGACTCGGTAAGAGGAGAATGACAGGCGAGCTACTTCAATAAGTACTACTAATGTGACTGTACTACCCACAGAAGCAAGAAGGGTACTCAAATCTACAAAAATGTTGGGAAGGCCCCTAACTGGATTCTGAAGAAGATCAATTATGTGGTCTTTCGGATTTGTCGTCAAGGCTCTCGGGTGGAGCCGAAGTCTGTCTACATCGACTGACTGGCACTCTACAATGGTCCGGACGTTGCAGTGTCTTTTCGGGACGAACATACTTGAGAAGGAGGCAGTGTTACACGCTCACTGCTTCACATACCACGCGAGCAAGTGCAAGTGAAGGACAGCAGTTATTTGATAGCGGCGGGGGCAAGTCAATGAAATGTTTTGAATTACAGGCGCATGCTAAACCAAGAGCCACGTGTCTATATGCCCATGTATAACTATAAACAAGTAAAATATCCAATTCACCAAAAGAAAGATGCAATCAGTCCTTGGTACAAAATCATACAAAGAGAGCTACTATCAATACAAGAAAAAGTTGCACAAAATGGAAGCGATAATAATTAATTAATAATGCTGGGTGATCGTACATGGCACAAAAGAAAGAAAGAAATATATTGCACAAGACATTCTTGTATCACCAATAAAATATATAAGCCCAGGGTAAATTAATTTATAAATAAAAAAAAACACTTTATTGTGGTCGTGTGTAACTCTTTTCTTTTATATTTATAAATTACTTATGTATTTTCGAATATAGAAGGAAGTAAATACTTCCATAACAATAGGAAAAGAAAGTAGCAAAGACAACAAAATAATTAAATAATTGCAATGATTCATATGACACAAATATTCTTAAAAATTGTTGGCAGACTGGATGGAAAATAAATAATGTACAGAAATAATATTATTTAAGTTAACCATGAAATTTCAAAATATTTAAAAATAAAATGATTTAAGACTCTTGGGATGTGTACCTAACATCTAAAAATTTGTATTAAAACAAAATGTGGTAAATTCAAGTCACATTACAAAGCTNTCAATACAAGAAAAAGTTGCACAAAATGGAAGCGATAATAATTAATTAATAATGCTGGGTGATCGTACATGGCACAAAAGAAAGAAAGAAATATATTGCACAAGACATTCTTGTATCACCAATAAAATATATAAGCCCAGGGTAAATTAATTTATAAATAAAAAAAAACACTTTATTGTGGTCGTGTGTAACTCTTTTCTTTTATATTTATAAATTACTTATGTATTTTCGAATATAGAAGGAAGTAAATACTTCCATAACAATAGGAAAAGAAAGTAGCAAAGACAACAAAATAATTAAATAATTGCAATGATTCATATGACACAAATATTCTTAAAAATTGTTGGCAGACTGGATGGAAAATAAATAATGTACAGAAATAATATTATTTAAGTTAACCATGAAATTTCAAAATATTTAAAAATAAAATGATTTAAGATTCTTGGGATGTGTACCTAACATCTAAAAATTTGTATTAAAACAAAATGTGGTAAATTCAAGTCACATTACAAAGCTACGTTTTTGTGTTTCATGTAATCCTAACGAAATAAACACAACACACTTTAATTCACGATGTCCAAATTCATATTAAAAACTACTTTTAATAAAAAAATAAATCCTGATATTTAATGAAGAAGTATCAAAACGTCCGTTGTGACTTAACTGATTGCAGGCATCGTATTGAGTCCCCAGGAACGGGCAAGAAGGGATTTATAAACCAATGTTGACTAGTGGCTCCCCAGCAAGGAAGGGACAGGCGATGCACAGAGAAACGACTCATGCCAGAAAATGGAGAGCTTCAGCGCATAACATGCAGAAGAGGTTGGGCTGACAGCTGCAGCAAAATATTTTGCCCAACACGTGCAGAAACGTTTGGCAAACTCGTGCACCCTCGCTAAAACAAAATAATTTACATACGAAATTAATTAGTGAGTGAAAGATGACTGGTGCCCGAGAAGAAACGAACTATAAAATTGAAACGGTACTCACCAGAGAAGGGGAACAGAAAATATCAAAATGAACAACTACATCTCGAACAGAAAAATAAATAAAATAATGTAACACGACCAACAAAACTACGTCCAGTGGCGACTAAAAACTACGCGATGGCTTGCGAGAACGAAACAACGCCATCACGGCCACCACACAACGCTCGCACATCATGATGGCAGCACACCAAGGGCAAAAGCGTTCGAAAAGTGCTACGTGAAAGACACACAAGTACCAAACAAAAGACAATCGGAAGTTTGCACAGTCACCGATAGATGTCGCGGGCTGTCCACAAGAGGATAATTCCTCTGAAGCGCACAGAGGTGGGGGCAAATATCACGTGAACAGAGACCCATTTTTTTGGGTAAAATCACGCGTCAAGAGGCAGGGATACACAGAGAAAATTTGCCAGAAACGCATGTGCAGGGAAGTGAGTGGGAGCAGCCTCAAAGTGCGACAACTACAAGAATATGCAAAACTGCAATCCGCATCCGGTTGGTAGAGAAACAATCTCACGAAACACCGGTGTGCAGGCATCTAACAGGATTAAAAACTAAGCTCTCAATGCACAGAACAAAACGGAATTCAGACCAAAGTAACGAGAAAACTTTTTAAAAAGTAAAATAGTACAAACAATGTTTCAATACACTAAATTAGTTAAAAAAAATTCGCATAGATGGTCAGATAAACCATATCTCAAAATATATCAAGCATTTACCATAATACAAGTCGTGACATAAATAAATATCTGGCAAATAGAATCCCATTAATAATGTCATAAATCTTAGATAGTTCAAATGAGGATCGAAGGTATTATTTACTGCAATAATTAAAATAATAAATGCAATGAGACATTTAATATTATTACTCTCAATAGTTGTAATTGACTTAAAAGTTCAAAACCAGGTTTTAAAAAATTTCTAAGACATGTGCCAAATTTTAAAACAGCGTATCTATTTCCCAAAAGACGAGCCGACATAATAATCCTTTTGCGGCGCGTGCTGCTGACCTTGGTTGTATTGAGTTTCTGTATTCATCTGAAGAATGTTCTAGTGGTTTTCTGCTCTAGTTTCTCTTCTCTAAGCGTGACTTGGGGCGCATAGAACTTTCCAGGTCAAGGCCGGCAGAGCATGAATTTTGCGACGGGCCTCCGGGACGGTATTTGATGAATGCATGAGTGGCTGAGTTTCGGCGACAGACGACGAGCGGCGAGGGAAGTGACCAACGGAAGGGAAATCTGCGACTTCGAGTATCGTAGCAGTGAAGAGTGCGGCTAGAAGGCTGGACTGTTGGACTGGGTGCGTTTGTGAAAGACACTACAAATAATGGCGACACACAGACTGAACGTGTATTAATGATGCGCATGAGTTAACTGACTACAACCAAACAGAGACATTAAGAAGAACGTCAATAAGAGTTGAAATATACACTAAATATTGCTCTCACTGAGAAATAAAAAGAGCAACAGTGTGCATATATATACATAAATACATATATATATAGATATATATATGCTGTAAATAAAAACCACGTGAATAAATAAGAAAACAAATTTAGTTCTTTTATTTTTGTTAAGACCTCCTTCCTTCACGATCTCAGATACGTTCCCTAGGCATTCATGAAACAATATTCATTTCTAGCTTGTCTTGACTGCCAGGAAATCTGTAACGCACTCAAAGTGCTAATAACTAGAGACCTGAAAAATTCGCGATTTCATTCCGGGACAAGCTAAAATTCAAATCCCCGCACGTTTGTATTGCTAATGCTATTGGTCCACCCGTTAAATTACACCTCCTGGACAACTCTGAGCCAATAACAAATACACTTTAAGATGCAGACCGAAACACCGTCTTCCGCTTATAGGTACAACCAGCAACCAATTAACAGTGATTTCTGCACAATTTTGCATACGAAAATGGTGTATAGCCTACAGGTCATTGAACTCACAAATTTTTCAGGTCTCTACTAATAATTTTTCAAATTAACACGGTGGACTGAGAAACCTGTTAAACCTGTAGCGGCACAATAATTGATACACAGTCGACACTCGACTTCATTGGCTGACGGCCAGCCAATAATAAACGCTGCAGAGAATAGTAACCGTGTGCGGCATAGGCAGGACCAATAGGACAATGGCAAGTGGAAATACAGAGGCAGACACAAAATGTGTGCCGTCCTCAAAGGGTTACCAGTGTGAAATGCATTACAAGCAGCAGGCAGGCGACCGACTAACGCCAGCACGTAAAGAGTTACGGGATATCTGGTCTAGTCTATTCCTGGTATCTTGACACGTTTTGAATGAAACCTTTGAAAAATCACCCCATGTATGAAACGTTTGGTTGTTTCTTAAATTTGTAATGTATGGCAAGTATTTTATAATTATATGGAAACAAAAGTATCTTATTTATCGTTGAATAAAACTTATGAATATATCTTTACTATAAATTGTAATATTTCGTTTGTAAGTGATATGAATATAAATAGGGAGAGAATATATGTGTTGGTTATGCCTAGTAAGAATTATTTGTCATTAAAAATATTACTGAAGTGAGTGCACACGAATGCTGTGCGTTGTCCCTTAGGTATAATTGTCTAAACTCGGTTAAGGTTTGTTTGCATGAGGCGGAGGGTTATCCTGGAAGTAGAACTTCAGCAGGGGTTCGGAAAAGTTGGAAGTAACCGTGAATTGGCTATACCGGTCACGTGACATCTCGGTCACCGGTGGCGTGGTGCTAGTTCCGGGCGATTCCCGTTGAGCTCTGGAGTCTACTGCGAATTATCTACTTTTCTTAAAGGAGCTGCCTTCCACAGCGGGAACTGGGTTCGATTCTCGACTGAGTAACACTCGGAATTTTCGCACGTGGGTGATGCGGTGGGCGTTGCCGCTGGCTGGTCGTATTCACACCCCTCCTTTTTACTGTTAAGGTGGTCACCTACCTGGGGTTTGAAAGGCGTTGCTGTATGTTTAAAAAAAAACCCGTTTTTTGACGAGACTATTAAACATGCGCCAAATAAGTTTGCCCACGTAAATAATGCACTTTCCAGATGATGACGGATTAGTTGAGAGATTTCAGCGGCTATAAACGACGCCTTTAGAGCCCATGATGGTGAAATGAGGTAAGAATGGAACAGTGCCGGAATGAAAGGCCGGGGGAAACGGGAGATCCCCAAGAAAACCCGCCGACCAGAGGCATAGTCTGGCACGATTCCCACATGCGAAAAACCCGTGACCGTGACCCGGCCGGGGATTTAACCCGGTTCGCCTTGGTGCAAGGCGAGCAGTCTAACCGCTCGGCCTCCACGTGGCCGCTACGGAATGGCAACTTTCAATACATTACGAACATTGGTAACATTATTTTCCGTGCCCTCCAACACAGCTAAAAATGGGGGTTTCTGACTGCTGTATCTGTAAACATGCGAACCGGGCACACGCGAAACTACAATAGAGGCGTGCATTGGGCTTTGCTACAGAGTCGCGCCCAATATAATTACAGTGTGACTACTTGAAGTCACGTTCAGTCGAGCTTACAACGGAGAGAATTCACGCCACTTGAGCGCCTTGCGTGTAGAGGCTGGTATAGTCGTTCGGCGTCGACCGTAGCGCTTCATTGGTTTCTGCTTCATTCCCACAAGCACGGTCCTCACTAAACGAGCGCCTTCCCTTGCGTATTGCTAGATTGCGATTTGAATTTGTCGTTTAAGAGGATTGGTACGCCTGTTTTCCGCGAGAAGGTTTCAGGCCTACGTGACTACTTGTTGTTAAAAACACTAGAGCCCAGATTCCCTTTCCTGGTTGGATCATGTTGACTGTCACGCACTGCAGGTGAATCACAGATACCCAATGTTGGAGTTACCTACTTCTGATTGGCCCAGTCAGGTAAGGAAATGTCGTCCGACAAGGACACGTGGCCAATAACAAAATGATAACTTCACGTATGCCGTAGGTAGGGCCAGTAACTTCTCGCGTAAAAATCTGAGCACACAGAAGACTTCAATACCACATACACACCTCAGCTGTTGTTGTACTTCCATTGGCTGCTGGTGCCGTCTCCGTCTTTGACCAAGCCTCTCAAGATGAAGTAACTCCGACACTGACCCTTCGTGATTCGTGCGCTAACTGTTAACAAGGGGCAGAACATCGTTTAGCTAATCAAAGAAGCTGGACGACCCTACAGTGCTTTGGACTGTATCTTTGGACTGTATCTGTATCATTTGATTTTTTAACATTTTTTGATCCGGATTCAGATATTGAGAACCCTCCATTAAATTTGTATAGTTAGTTTTTTTAAAGCTCAAGTTTGTTTATTGTGTATTATTGAGCGTGACTCTTATTTTCTCTTAGCACTTGGCCTATGTTATAGTATAGGGCATTTTGAATTACATTGTTTGAGTTAGTTCCATCCCAAGTAAGATTAATGCTTATATTATTTCTCAGTGAAAGTTTGTACTTAATTGCAGGATTTAGCCATGATTTCCGGCTTGAGGAATTTGCTAAAAGCCTTGGTTTGAGTACTCTCTTTCCGGCCATGCAATGCGGCAGTTCACCCTCATTTAGGTTCAGCTGTCATGCTTCGTTGTTTTGGTGGTACGACTGCTCGATGCAAGGATGGGGTTGGCTGGAGAGAGGTGAAAGTGTATAAATGTGTGGGGCGAATTTAAGAAGAGGCACATACACGCCAGATATTAATTTTTTAGTGCTTTCGTCGCCGGCGCCTATAGCGTCTAGGGATGACGTCATCCATCCTGCTAGGTCTGTTGGACATGCAAGACCGTGAAATTTCTTTCAAGTCACCTTAAAAATTTGTTTACTAAATGCAAGTTCCAGTGAAAATTTAAGATACTTATTGAAACTTTTATAATAAAGGATATATTATTTATCCTTGTATAATTGACCACTTGTTTTTCGCACATTTTACCAGAGACCGTAATTAAAGAGTTTTTGAATTACCAACTCAGCTGGTTAGATTATAACAGTTGGATTGAACGAATGTATTTTTAATGTTTCTATATCGTCATGTTTCATAATGAGTTTTGTCGTATTTGTGAGAGAGGTGATTTAGGCGACAGTAAATTTAATTTCTATTTTTATCATGGTAAATTAACACAAATGAACAGCATAATTTTATTTGCAGTATCAAATCCTAACTTTAATTAGGACGCTTGAATATTTTTCTGTTGAACCTGCCGTCTGTCCACAAAATACATTTTTCACTTGAGAAAATAATTTTCTTATATTTTGTTGTTGCAGTGTGTAGAATATTTCTTCAGTGTTTTATGTTAATGACTCTTTTCGTTTTATTAAATTGAAGCTTTTGTCATTATGTTTTACGATAGGCGCACCACGTAAACTGCAAAGGGTGTTATATTCTAAAATTATTTTTCGTGAGGAAATTTCAGTACCTGAAACTCGGTTGAATTGAATTTATAACGCAATCCGTGGCAGACTATCGATGAAGATGCTGAAACCGTATAGAAAGAGACTTTTTGTGTTGGAATAAGCCTTTGTTAAGCGCAAGCAAAGAAGACACAAACGAGCACACGAGCACACGGACATAATATGATGGCGTCTGCATACACTAACAAAACATAGATGTAAATGCAAATAAATAAACTTAATCAGGAATATAAATAATGTTACGTTAGCTTTTTATATGAATAAATAGTGGATGACAAGAGGAAATGTGAGAAAACTTAGTCGGCATGTGACAATGGCAGGTTTAATATCGTTCCAGTTAACAATTACCGTGTAAGTGAAGGGTTATTACATTGCTTTACGTTTTCAGTCATTTTGATCCTACTCAATAATTCCTTTTCATCTGACGTAACACCACTGCAGTTCACTTCTAGTTGTATTGTTTATCTTTCCTCTCTAGGTGGTTCTGTGTAAGCTACACGGTTACCACAGGTTAGGTTAGGTTAGCTTAGTGGCTTATCAACTCAAAATGGCTAATGTTAACACGTCGGACTCGTACATATATCTGGGTTTCGAGCTCAGCATTTATGCACACGGACTCCTGTCAGATATCTGTACTTAAAATCGACACTTTTTTATAAGCATCATGTTGTGAGTTTTGACATTCCCGAATTACCCTTCTGGCTGTTAAATAAAAAATAAATTCAACTCTTCAGACAAAAAATAAAATTAATTTATTATGTCCGTAAATGAACTGCCAAAAACCCATACAGTTAACTTGAAATAAAACGAGACATGAAAAAATTAAAAACAGACAAAACCTATTGATATTGATATTTGAATAATCACCATATATACGACGTGTTTCATCGTTTCCTAAGTATGTCGTGAATCTCAAGCATTTCATACTTCTGTCTACATAGAATATCTATTTTTGGTTGCTTTGAACTGTTACTTATATTTTTTCTATAGATAAACCAAAATATTTCATGTATAATTAATGCGAGTAAAAACAGAGAGAAAATATATGGGTTGGTAATGCCTGATAAGAAATAATTCCCATACAAAGTGATATTAAGGTGAGTGCGCACGAATGCGGTGCGTTGTCCCTTCGGCGTGATTTTCTAAACTTGGTTAAGCTTTCTTTGCACGAGGTGGAGGGATAGCCTGCACATAGAACCTAGCAGGGCTTCAACAAGTAGTAAGTAACGACGAATGGACTATACGTGTGCATCAAGAGGCCACTGGCGGCGAGTGAGTGCTTATCCATCTTGCGTGGATGTGTGACAGAAAGCACATGACATCGCAACCTTTACCGTAGAGCGATACTGCTTGCTTATCTGGACCACGTGGATGTGTCTCGCCATGCAGCTCAAGTGAGCAAACTCCGCCCATATGGCCGGCCCACTTCTGCGCATTCACCCACTTCCGTCGCTAACCCACGGTTTATTAGAAAAAAAAAAGTGCCTGTCCGAGTGGAGAGATTAGGTCGGCTCTGAACATCGAGATCTTGAGAGCCGATGAGGGTGAAGTGAGGTGAGTTCGGAGCCACGTTGGAATGGAAGGGCGGGGGAAACGAGGATCCATGAGGAAACCCGCCGACCAGCGGCATCGTCGGGCACGATTCCCGCGGGTGAAAATCCGGGAGTGACCCCGCCTGGTGGGGCCGCGGTGGCTGAGCGGTCGGCCTACTCGCCTCCCACCAACTGGGTTCGATCCCCGGTCCGGGTCACTTCCGGGTTTTCTCATGTGGGAATCATGCCGGACGATTCCGCTGGTCGGCGGGTTTTCTCGGGGATCTCCCGTTTACACCCGCACTTTCATTCCGGAACTGCTCCATCCTCACCTCAATCACCCTCATCGGCTCTAAAGACCTCGCTGTTGATGGCCGCCAAAATATCTTCACTCACTCACTTAACCCGCCGGGAATCGAACTCGGTTCGCCTAGATGGGAGGCCAGTAATCTGACCACTAGACCACCGCGGCCCTTGCCTGTCAGAAATTGCTGTTACATGCTGTTCACGGTTATTTGAGCACTTTTAAAATAAACCTTTGAAAAATATTACTGCCCCTACCAGCATATAGCGGCTTTCGTAAGCCTATAATACGATTGAAATTGGTATCGTATTTGGGAGGACACGGTTTCTATTCCGTGTCCGGCCATCGTGATTTCGGTTTTCCGCGGTTTGCTGAAATCGCTCCAAGTGAATGCCGGGATTATTATTTTTAACAGGCAATGGAAAATTATTTCAACTTTTCTACTTATCTGAACTACCTACCTACCCAAATCAATTCAACCTCTGATTACATATTTCCGGTAAAGTTGACAGTTAATGATGACAATTGTCTGCGTTTAAGCATGTCCTAAATATGCGGCACACTGGANGTTTTCCGCGGTTTGCTGAAATCGCTCCAAGTGAATGCCGGGATTATTATTTTTAACAGGCAATGGAAAATTATTTAAACTTTTCTACTTATCTGAACTACCTACCTACCCAAATCAATTCAACCTCTGATTACATATTTCCGGTAAAGTTGACAGTTAATGATGACAATTGTCTGCGTTTAAGCATGTCCTAAATATGCAGCACACTGAATTTTCGTCTTATGGACATGTTACCTACACCGGCTCGCGAATTTTCCAGCAGGACTGTCAAACCACGTGTATAACAGTATCTTGTATTCTGGTCTACTTTTAATTTTCCAACTGATTTGCGCCTTTAAAGCAAAGTATCAGCGCAACTTCGAATATAAACACTTTTGCGTTAAAACGCCGCCAGAGTCACTGTACAAACATTTCAAAACACCTTCTCGTAGACAGTGCGCTGATCTTAGTAGATGTCATGTTGTTTTCTCAGTTCTAATTCCAAAAAAAGCACTTCAGTGTTGGTATTGGAAAATTGGATACTGCGCATATAGAACAAGTACTCTACCCTACATTTCCTCTATTGCTTTAACAATTTTTAGTCAACTATCCGAAGGAAAGAAAGGATTATGAGACCACTTTCCCGTCTGTGTTTCTGTGTGCGTATGTGGATGTGTATGTGTGTGTATATGTATGTGTGTGTATGTGCATGTGTATGCATGTGTGTGTCTGTGCGTGTGTGTGTCGCCCATTTCAATTTTTGAACGCGTGAACCGAATTTCACCAAACTCGTGTATTTAGTACTAATTAAGGACACCTAACTTTTATAGTTTTTAACCACGTTGGACACTTACTTTAAAAAATGACGGCCATTTGTAATATTTAGGGCGATATGTCATATCTCGGAAACCATTGAACCGATTTTATCCAAATTTTATATGCTAACAGTGCAAGTTGTAAGCAATAAAAACAGACGCGAAGATTGTTGTTGGTTCGCCATTCTAGAAGATAGCGCCACATGAAAAAATATATAACTTTTACGTAATATCTCGAAAACTAATAAGCCCATTTTCGTCAAATTTGACACGTAAGTAATAATGTGATAGACTAAGTAAATATAAGTAAGTAAACTTGATTAGGTACTTATTTACGAAATGACAACAATATAAATATTTTACGATTATTTGGTAGAGCTACCATACTATTTGGCCAAATTCAACCAAATTTTGTACGCTGACCGTATGCATTACAAGCATCATATAAGATAAACAATAACACTTTTATAAGCGATTTTGAAAGATAGCGCCGCATGTAAAAATACATCTTTTTCATTATATACCAAAAATTACTGAATAAATTTTCACCAAATTTGGCACGTAAGAAATACTATGATAGGTAAGTTATGAGTAATTAAACTTTATAGGGCAATAACTTTTAAAATGGCGACCATATAAATATTTAAATTTTATTTGGAATAACAACTGAACCATTTGACTAATTTAAACGAAATGTTTTACAAGCATCAAATTTGCCATATAAGATATACTTTTACTCCCGCATTTTGTAAGATAGCACTACATAAATTAATCAAGATTTTGTGTAATTTCTCGGGAAACAGTTGACAGATTCACACCAAAATTGGCAATAAAGTCCTTCTGCCGCAGTTGATATGTACAAATATGTTTCAAGTATGTCAGACACTTGTAAAAAATGGGGGTCATCTAGATATTTTAGTGTAGTATGCTGTATCTTCGAAAACATTTAATTAATTAGAACTTAACTTTGAATGGTTTGGGTATATATAACAAGCATAAAATGTGTCTACAAGGAGCCTTTTTTGTCCTCCATTTCGTAAAATAGTGCCACACGAATAAAGTTTTTATGTCATATCTCGGGAAACCATTTTCCGATTCCTACCTACGGTAGGTGATATTTTCTGATGTGTTTTAGGTATGTCGTATACTTATTTTCAAAATGGGAGTTATGTAGCTATTTTAGTTTTGTATGTTATATCGTTGAAACCATGTAATTACATCCAATGAAACTTTGTATGATATATGTCTATATTACAACAATACAATGTGTACACAAAATCTCTTTTTTACGCCATTTTGTAAAATAGTATCACTTGACAAATTTAAATTATGTGATCTTTGAAAATTTTACCGAATTCTACTAAATTTGGCAAACAATTAGCACTATGACAGGTTATGTAAACTGATAAATGTTGAGTGTGTCAGACATACATATTTTCAAAATGGCGTTCTTATAAACATTTTAGCTTTGAATATTTTATCTACCAAACTGCAAAACCAATCTTATCTTAACTTTGTTTACTGATGGTATCAGTTGTATCCATCAAAATTGTCTATGAAACGCCTCATTTCTCCGTCATTTTGTAAAATAGCTACACATAAAATAATATAGTTTTTATGCCGTATCTCGGGAAACAATAAACCGATTTCTTTCAACTTTGGCGAAGAAGTTGTACTGTGGTAGGGTATATTATTTATATGTTTTAAGTCATGTTACATGTTTTAAGTATGCAAGTCTCTTATTTTCAGAATGGCGCGTATACAAACATCTACGAAACTATGTAACATATTTAAATTTAAATTTGTATATGTTATGTATGCCAATAATCGAATGTGCTGACATATATAAACTTTTTGGCCTCCATTAATGAAATCTTCACATGAACAATGGACGTTTTATGCCATATCTTGAGGACCAATCAACCCATACGCATACAGAGATCCTCTTTTGCAGGAATTTTTTGCAAAGTAGTGTCAGGTGAGTAAACTGAATATTTTGTCATATTTGAGAAATAATTCGATTAATTTCCACAACATTTTGCATACCTTCAGAAGGCCAAGTCTAGTTACATGATTTAAGTTGCGCCAGGAAAATATTAAAAAAATTGTTACTATATAAATATTTTTATAGGTTTTTGGCATATTTATTTAACAATTTAACAATTTCAATAACACCTTTTATTATGAAATTATCTATTACATACATCGTGTACAGAGCATCTTTTTAAGCAATTTTGTAAGATAGCTTTTTCATGAAAATAAGGTTTTTATACCATATCTCGGAGACCAATCAACCTATTTCCACTAAATTGTTTACACAAGTAGCTTTATGGTACGCCATTGAAACGCATGTGTTTTAGTGGCTCAGACACTTATTTTCAAAATGATGGCCGAGTTAATATTGCAGGTTAGTGAACCCTATTATCCAAAACATTAGACTGATTACATCCGAAATTGATGCTCCGAATCCTACCTCCGTGATGCAGATAATTGCAAGTTAGCTTAATTTTACAAGATTTCTCTGAACTCGAATCGTGGATAAGTCACTAGTGTATGTTGTTTTTGTCCTTTTTAATATGTTTCTGGTTTCATCTCTAATGATATTGCTTTTAACAAGACGTCAATGCCTACGTACCATCTAAGCTTTCACGAACTTTACTAAAACTTATTTGCACCTATGTAGAGGAAAGTAGGCTCATTAGTTATCAGTAACCTATTTTTTTTATGTCTTGTGTTCAAAATTTGATGGCCTTAAAACCAGGTTTGTTTTTTCAGTCAGCAAAAATGAAGTTTGCTTATTCGAGTATAATCTACAAAACAAAATTTAAAATAAAAAAATAATAGATATCAGAAACGAACTGGGAGTGGAATAATTATGCTGAAAAATAATAGAAAATGAAAGCAATAAAAAGAAACATGTGCAATAAATGCATTAAATTTTTTTTATATCAACAATGCATTTCTCATGAAGTGAAATCATCGAAAACTAATTATGTTTATCTCAATCTCACTCAGTCGTTTCATTGGGCTACACACTACGTATCCTTTCGCCCCATGTAAACAAAAAGTTAACAATTATGGAGGAAGACACCCAGCGGAAATGATCGTGTCGCATATGTGCGCTGGACAGACAATTACAAACAAATACTTCTACGTATAACAACAAATATGTTTTCAGTGGTGCTACCTGAAAACTCAAATATGTCAGTGAAAAACTTTTGCTTTACAAATAATGAAATAAATGCTCTCGAGCTATTTAATAGTACTTTACAGAAGATCTGTTTTTAGTAACTCTTAGCAACGTACCGTTTTTATGCCTGTTTTAAATATATATTGAGTATGAAATACATATTATACTTTAAATAAAAATTATAATTTGATTTTATATTTAACGAAAAAGTACTTAAATATAAAGGAAAGTATAATATGCTGGTGGTATACGATTTATTTACGAAACAGTTATACATGCAGTTTATATGGTCAATGTTCAAATTATAGGTTTAGGATGTGTGAAGAAACCGTGACCAGTATAAAAGTTCTTTTCTTCATCAGAATTTAAATATTTACATTTTGCGGAAGAATATGAAGTGATTGTTTGAAGGAAAAAAAAAGGATATTTATAAAATGCTTATTTATCAACAAATCATTGTTACTTTTTAAAGCTGAAAACTGCGAGCGTTTTCTGTGAACAGTTACCAAAATATCCCAAAAAATAAACACCGTCTGTATATTTCCATGTTGTGAAACAACAAAATCCCCTTTAGCTTAATTTCCTCAAGTTAGAACTTAATGTAATTTTAACTCTTCACATTAATTATATGCTGCCGTACCTGTAAAACATTACATAAGTTAAGTTATTGGATACCAGACATAAAAATACAGGAGACGCTGTATTCGCGGTATTTGTCCATATCAATTTCCAATACTAGATATTTCCACACGAACAATTCATTGTTAGGGCCAGTGACGTTTCGCGTAAAAATCGGAGCACACAGTAGACTTTAATACTATATAAACACCTCAGCTGTTGTTATACCTCCATTGGCTGCTGGCGCCGTGTCCGGCTTTGACCAAGCCACTCAGGGCTAAGTAACTCCGACACTGAACCTTCGTGATTCGTGCGCAAACGGTTAACACGGGCCAGGACATTTTTTTAGCCAATCAAAGAAGCTGGATGACCCTACAGTGCTTTGGACTGTATCTTGTCTAGAAATCTTTTCGCGAAATATCACTGCCCCTACTCATTGTGTATTGTATTAAAGCAGATACCTGCGAGAGCGGGTGCCATAAAGGCACTGGCAATGGTCCACCGATGTTCCACTTCACAGCCATGGTATGGCCTGCAGAGGCTACCCACGCTTCCACCAGCAATACGTACAGTTCAAGTGCGGCCAGTGCTGGAATACAGTTGGTAAGCCATTTATGGGCCGTTAGCAGAGACCTGAAAAATTCGCGAGTTCAATGACCTGCAGGCTAGACTCTACAGTATCATGTGCAAATATGCCGATATCAACTGCGCATTGGTTGTCTGCTGTCACAGTGGTAGGCGACAATTGGACACCGTTCTCCAGGAGGTGTCAAACACCGCGTGGACCAACGGCTAAAGTTATATAAACGCACGTGTTTTGAATCCTAGCTTGTCCCAAAATGAATCCGTGAATTCTTCAAGTATCTAGCCATTACTAGAGACCTGAAAAATTTGCGAGTTCAATGACCTGTAGGCTATACTACATTTAAGTATTCAAAATCATGCAGANTACTAGAGACCTGAAAAATTTGCGAGTTCAATGACCTGTAGGCTATACTACATTTAAGTATTCAAAATCATGCAGCTATCACTGTTCATTGGTTGCTTGTTGTATTAGCGGAAGACGGTGATTCGGTCTGCATTTTACTGTGTATTTATTATTGGCTCAGAGTTGTCCAGGAGGTTTAATTTAACGGGTGGCCCAATAGCATTAGCAACACAAACGTACGGGGATTTTAATTCCAGCTTGTCCCGAAATGAAAACGCGAATTTTTCAGGTCTCTAGCCATCAGTAGTTCACCTACTCTCAACCATCAGTTTCATTTCCATCAACATTCCACGAGTGCGCCATAAATGGTATGCCAAATGTCCTGGTGCCAGCAGTTAACCACATCAGGGCCAGTTGTGTAGAACCCGTTAGTTTTCTGGTCCAGCAGTCATCCAGCAACGCCGTCGGTAGACTGTCTCTTTCTACGTGCGTGTGTGTGCGTGTTAACTGGGGACGCAGAGAGTAGAGCAGCACACAACAAAGTGAATGCATCGTCGATTGTATTGCTGTAAGTCTTGGTAAATTCCGGTAGAGCGCGTGGCTGAAACACGGAGCTCCGCGTCACCGCACAGTAGTTCTAGGTGCAGCGACGCTGCTTGTTAAATGAAATTGAGGTTACGTGACAGTAAGTTGAAAACCACCGAACAGATTTCGATCAAACAAACTTTATTATAAATTATGTAGAAAACACAAGCTGTATATGGCCCTAAATATTAACATCCCCAGAAGTTACAACTAACTTACGAAANTAAATTATGTAGAAAACACAAGCTGTATATGGCCCTAAATATTAACATCCCCAGAAGTTACAACTAACTTACGAAGCATTCATATTTCATCACCGAGTTCAAAACTTAAATTATTTACGTGAACACAACACAGGAGCTTGAGCAAGAGAGATAATGGCAGTCTGATTTATAACACTTTCATAACCTGCAAGCGTCTTCCAACATATTAAATCACGAATATCAATTTTATTAAAATAAGCGATATAAGGCACAGGACTGTTATGAGCCCGTCTGGAAAAAACACACCTCAAATAATTCACATCCAGGATTCGCTCTAAGTAAGAAGTCAATAGTGATGTGATCGAATATAGAATTTTGATGCGGTCAAGTGGGTTTACTTAGAAACTTATGTTTGACAGATTAGTTAAACAGTTCATAATGTTAAAAATCTATCAAGCAGGCACTGTAGAAATACAGTTATGTACCTGCAAGTCGTAAGACATCTCAAAACCGAAAATGATATCAAAATTTATTTTAAAACATTTTGTTAAGATGAAATTCAGCTTTGTTTATAAACAGCGCAACATTTCATAAAACAAAATTTAACAATTACCGTAACTTGAATAACATTTTTTTCCCCGTAACTAAATGCTGTATAAACCATAAACCACTTTGGCAGTACCAGCTTTTTGAAGTTAGACACCTTTTCCAAGTTATTGTTGACTATGTCATTTATAATCTAGTCGAAGTGTTAAATTTTATAATTGATTTTGTTAGATTTCTGTTTTACTAACTACCAAATTTTATTGAAGTTGCTTTAGCACAGTCTAACAAGTTAGATGTGAAAAGTAGGAAGGGGGGTAAAAGAAATCGCACACAAAAAAACAAACAGGAAGATGATCTTCACATTCCAACGAAAAGAAAGTGGGCCAGAAACTTTCCCAGTAAACGATCTCTGCGAAGTTGCGACAACAAACTGACGTTCTTTGTGATGATTCCATTATCGAAAATGGAGTATTCCCCCCTTGATTCAAACTCTTTTCCTATCCGACGACGTTCTGCGTGGAGATCTCCTCGCCTGAGGGCAGGCGCGACAACTGAATATGGCAGGAATTAACAAGAAAACTTGGTGATGAAGATGCGCGGCGCCCGGCTAACCTTGGGAGGAGACGGAAACCATCGTGTGACTCGAGGCAGCAATGTGAGTAGCTGAGAAGAATGCGTTGTGACTGTAGTAGCTCAGTAGTTTATTAACGAAGTCTCAAGTCCCTTCTTGGTCCATTCTTTCCTCACACTGACCATACTTTTCTTAACAAGTGAACATTCCAGGATATGCATTAACACTTAGACAATAAATGATTTGGCTTTCATTTATTGTTATTTGGATTATTATCGGCTTATTCTTACAGTCACGTAACACTTAAGAGTTCTTGCATATTTTTCATAAAAATTCTGCAGTGTGCTATTTGGTTTAGTTAAGTAATTAACGTGTTATAACATTTAAAACTTCGTACTACGTTAATTGTGACATAAATAGTTCAGTCAGAGTAAGGTAACTAGTAAAATCTTTGTATAGTTGCATTATGAAATTGTTATTTTTTTTAAAGCTTAAATTAGCAAACAGTTAAAGAGTACAATGGGGTGGGTGCCTTAGCATTAAAATTGAAATTGTCCCAAGATGATAGTGTTCAACAGTTTATATAATGGCACCGTGAAGTTATAAACGTGAACGCCATATATTACTTTAGTGTTCGTAAAATATAAAGAAACCATTTTCAGTGGCAACGAAAGTTGAAAATTATGGATTTAATAAGACGTAAAACATCAAAATAATTTTCGTTGTCCACTATTAGCGTCAAATAATTATACAGTCGTTGTTTAGTTCAAATTATACGCAATTAATTGCAGGTTATTCTTTTTTTTTTTTTTTTCAAAGTCGAGTCCGTATGTTTTGAATTAACCTTGGGTAAGTTCTAAAACGTTTATGATTTACTTTAAAATAAATGTTTATGGAGAAGTAAGGATGACCTTGACTTAAAAAGACGCATCTTGTTGCTTGTAACATGTGGGCAGTAACAAAAGTTTTCGATACTAATGACTCATCGATCCAATTGTTCGCTCGCTTCATGTACCTAGACATCAGAATATTTCCTGACTGGTTGAAATTACTATGGCCTTAAAATGTGGGCTTAAAGTTTGTCTTTAAGGTTCATAAATAAACCTTAAACATCCCTATTGATAAAAATTAAATTGTGTATTTCCCAGGGATGGTAGAAATACTTTTCAGAACGTACTAGTTGCCAGGGGATACGTTAAACTCTTGCTAAATTAATAGAGCCAGTACGTTAGCCGGTGTCCTTTCGTTTAGGAGATGGTTATGCACATTCAAAGAAGACAGGATTTAAATTTCCATTGTTAAACACTGGTCAGTCCATAAAAAGATGCATCTGGGTTACAACAGAACTTGCAAGTAGCCTGTGGTTGTCACGGCCGGATTACATGCGTTCGTTCGTATTATCACCTGAATAATCTGACATTCCTGAAATACCAAATATTTGACGAGGTGTTCTAAAACACGACACAATTTGATACACATTACAATGGCGAAGGTTTGAGATCTCGTGCAAGAAACTTTACAGTGAAACCCATGATATATTTTAATTCATCCTTTTTTTTTTTTTACTGGGAAAACAAAATGAAAGGCTACATATGTAACCACGAAATTTCTCACAGTTAAATACATTAAGAAAATCAAACTTTCTTTCTCGTTATTGATTTCCGTGGGCTAAAATGTCAGGGCTTGTTGGTAAGGATCTCGAAACAATTAAAATATTTTTGTAATACACTCTTTTGTGAAATCTGAACATCATCGCATCATAATTGTTTCAAAATAGAAGCATGTTAATTACTAGAAATCGTACTTCCCCTTACGTTCGAATTTTATTCTATTCTTTCTTCCTCCATATTGCACCGATGTTAAAAAGCAGTTTCATGCAAAATTTTAGTGTTTAAATTCGCAGTCACTAAATTTATTCATTTTATTTTCTGTTTTTTGCTACTATCAGTATTAATTATGCACAGTACTAAAGGCCGATACATGTTGAAGTTGTTATGGAGTGCTCGTTATGTTACCTTTGCGTACAAGCTGTGCCAAATAATTTTTTTACAAGATCCTAGCTGCGTGTACCCTGAAATTGAGAAATGTTCGTCTGTGATAAGTCTGAATTCAGTTGTACTAAATAAGCTGTATCTGGGCTCTGAAAACGAATAGTGTATGTATTTGATACTTGCAAGTAAATGTAGATATGAGCAGTTATAATTTAAAACATTTCCTTCTACGTGCCAATAATAGCTTCATCTCTCACATAAACTGACGTGAGTTTGCACACATAAAGTTATGTTTATTTTAAGAACAAATTTAAAGATAAACTAAAATATTTATTCTCAAGAAAGTTTTGAATACGGGCGAAAGGGTTAACTGCATCGACTGGCTAAAAACTTAATAT